>JBBPUM010000638.1:0-14309 GCA_038094695.1 Chiua aff. virens | reverse complement strand
CTGTTCCTCCAGCCGTGCATTATGGTACTCGTCTCCCTTTATTCCATCAATGAGAGTGATTACTCCTTCGTATACGGAAGAGTAAGCTCGCGAGGAGAAGTCGGGTATGTTCCGTCCGGTACCATCCTGCGCATAACCATCAAGTACACAATTGATCTGTAAACTGAATGAGCATGGCTGTAACTTGATTGAACCATAGCATATAATTACTGCAGCTGCGACGATAGCGAGACAAGTGTGAGGAACGCGTACACGGAAGACGTCGGGACGGTGGTGTGCGATGCGATATGAGCCTGTGTAAAAAAACTTTGTGATGATTTCCTTGAGCGCGGGGTGGGTGAGGTTTCTTGTTCTGCCCTGGTGAAGCGGCATGCGTGAGAAATATATGAATGGGATAGAATGACCTACGTTCGCATCGCGACCGTCGCAAAGAAACATTGATTTGTCAAGCAGTGCCGTAGCTGCCTCTTCAGCAAAGGCTATGGGATTGGGGGATTCTTCCGAGTCCACAGTTGCAGCCTGAGGTGACAATCGATAGAATAGCTGGACAACGCTGGCAGTCGTTTTCTTCAGCTCAGAGCGCCACGTTGACATGTCTTCATACAGCTACAAACCGCGTCAGGTCAAGTCAATGGAGGTAAACATTTACCGTGACCATTCTAGCCATAGGAATCTTCTTTTCTGGCCACTGATCTGTAGCAGAGGGTTAAGCATATGGCTGTAGCTGGTATATGTACACACCTGGTTCGAACCGTACCCCACGTTGAGTCTTTTGCACCACCACCGTACTGAGACTGTCCATAATGGAACCTTCAAGGTCGGTTTGCGCATGGGGCCAAGGATTGGTGAGGGCATGGGCAGCTCGACACTCTTCTTTTGCTTCTTCTAGGCAATCTCTCCAGACCGGTGGGTAATGACCAAGCTGGTTGGGAGCAGGTCGTCCTTCGCGAGCTCGACAACGATGACGACGAGAGGTGCTGGGTACATCCGAAGGAGCTAACCTTTCCTCCTCGTGACCGTCTATATATCAGGCAGAGCGCGTCAGTGTATTGACACCAGGAGTTAGTGATGAACATGCCTGCCTGTGGAGATCCTTCCTCACAGTGGTTGTCACGGTGGTTATGCAGTCCATCGAGTCTAGCTGGATCGGGGGCACGAGGCCGTCCATTCCTTCATTGATGGTGATCTAAAATGTCGATAGTTTGATCCTTTATTGCAAAACGGTGAACGATCAGTTTAAGGACCATTCCAGAATGAAGGAAAAGAAAAGTATACCTCGGGGCCCATATCGTGTGGAGTCACTGAACGCTAACAGAAAGACAGTGAATGTATCCAATCTGTGACTTGAAGGAAAAGTACCTCACTGTGAGCGTGACCTGCCAGAAGGGCTGCCGCATTCTCTTCATCTTCATCACGAGAATAATCAAACTCGTGGTCAGGAGGCAACGAGTTGTGACAGACTGCCGGTTGCCTAGATTGCAACTCGGACCAAAATCCTGAGTAGTTTTCAGCCCGCGATTGGATTGAATAATGTTAACCAACCTGACATCGCTCTGTGAAGTCTGGGTTCCTCATCTCTATTCGACTGTTCTTCGCCTTCGCTCTCATCAGCATCTCCACCACCAACCTTCCACCCTTCCTCGGGATCCCCAAAGTTGTCATCATCGAGCTGCATTGGATCCTTGTTACCACGCAGAGAAGGGTCTGTATTTCGGAAGGAATCTGTAACATCTTGAGGAGAATGGCCTTCCCTAGCGTTGAAGGAAGCACTTGCAATCAGGCCTCCGGACTGAGAAGTAGCAGAACGTGAGGTGGAGGGCCGAGTGGTAAGCGGAGGCAGAGGAGCAGAGGCAGTCGATGGGGTGGAGGGCCGAGTACCACGCGGAAGCAGAGGAGCAGAAGCAGTCGAGGTGCTGGCGGAGGTAGGATGATATAAAGGCTGGAAGACATGAAAATCCTTGACCTGTCGCTCCTTGCTACTTGCAAGTCGTTCAGCCACGTATGGATGATTTAGAGCTCGAAGATTTGGCTCTGATCTGGGTGGGACGATGGGAGGATGACTAGGTGCATAAAAGCCAAACCGACTCGCACCATCGTCCGCTCTGTGAAGGAATTGGGGTGTTTGCCGTGTTGAGTCTACCTAGATGATTAAAGTTGATAGTCGTTCATTGTAATCTTGAGACTACTCGTATACCTGGGTTTCCTGCAGTTTGCTTGTGTCTTTCGCTCGACTTGACGTCTTGGAGGTGGTCGTTCTCTAGAGAAAATCATATAGTAGCAAGAATAAGGTGATCTACATAATAAAATCGTACATTCTTGGTGCACACCGTGGGTATTAGAGGAGCGAGGGGATTCTGCTGAGTACCCTCGGGCAATGTTGTTCGAACCTTTTCGCGATTTACACGGCTCGACAGCGTTGCTTCTATCACCGCCCCGATGCGTGCAAGCTGTACACGCTGACCTCCTGTACCTGCCCCTCGCCTCGAAGGGCGATGGGAGCCTACCTCAAGTTGCTGAGAAGGTTCGGGCGGCCCAGCATGCTCGACGAATCTTTTCTTGTTAGGTGCCTCCTCGCCCACAGGATCTTCCTGACACTTCTTTTTCTTCCGCAGTGGTTGCATGGTGTTGAAAGTGCAACTTCGGGCAGAATACCTCACAACGTAACTAATAAATAGGGCGCCGCATTGTTGAACGTAATCATTTATCTTACATAAACTAGCGAACCGCCGGGAGAATTCCACTAGCACCCGGGCCCGCCACGGTAGCAGAACGTCTCGTCCTGTATATTCACTAGCATAGAATATTCAAAAAGATGATACCTTACACACAACTTTCTCAGGTTTACCCTCGGTCTCCTAAGTCGGGTGTGGGTGTTTGCTCGCCTATGTGTGTAGAAACTTGTAGCTCAGGTTTGAATCTTGTAAAAGATAGTATAGACTTGCCTTGAAATGTGTGCCGAGTGAATTAGTCTTTGAAAGAAAACAATGTGTTGAACACGACAAGTGTACCACCGCAGAACTGCATGGAATAGTATAGGGTAGCGAGTTCCTCTCAAGAACCGCAATGAGTGAAGCGAAGATGCCGTGGTAATCAAGGAGTGAACGTCGGTTGTGAGATGACTGGCAGTGATATGCTTAAAAAGCGACGGAGAAACTGTTGGATCGATCCCCATATCTACGACGATAACCACTGTGGATCCGATAACGAAGTTTACTCGATTTTAGGCGAAGTATCCAAGTGCAATTATCGGAATCTTTCTGGTCTACGAGAACACGCTAAGTTCATAGTAAGAAGATGGACGGTAAGCGCCAGTGCAAACATTGCAGACCTAGTCGGCACGGCCGATACCACAGACCAATTAACTGGTAGCTATGTATCGAGGGTAAATCTGCATGGCGTCAATCAGTGTCATACTTCATCAACGGTCACGTAGTACCGCACAAGTTTCATCAGGCGCAACTCCCCTTTACACACTAACCAAAGATCGAACCATCAAGCAACAACATTGAAGTTTCCTTTCCAACATTGGTATTAGGAATGTCTCTACAAATTAGTAAATCATAATCAATGGGTGTAGTAGTATCGACAACATACGGAGTGGCGCTGTCCTCCCCATCCTCAGAGTACGAGTTTCCCTTAGAAAATAGATCTTGGTGCCATTTGCAGGACGAGAGTGTTCAGTAACTGGGGTAGGCCGACTTGGACGCTTGCCTTCCACATTGCACCATTTGTCCTCGAAGGTACGCAGGGTGTCTGTCAGTGAGACACTAAAGTTCAAGATATCAGCAGCTTGGGTTCATATCACGATGTCATAGGAACATGTTTTTGGAAGATGTTGTCGTCGGCAGGGGATACTGTCTAACGTTGAACAATCAAGTTTTCATTTCGAGATTAGCGTATGCAGTTTAAGTTGGAAGCTATGTGCGTACCAGTACGAGGAGATCCATCCTTCTTGATCCAAACATAGGGGTGGCTCGCCACAGGGAAGGTGCACCATGCAGGGGTGTGAAGTTAGATATCTCCAAGTCGAGAGACAATATGCGGACTGAGTTGTAATCTCCTATTTTTCCCACGTGTTTCAAGTTCACCTACTACTACTACAGAGGATTCTATGGTAATAAATTAAGGTAAAACATGGCGACAGTCTGGGTGAGTATACGAACACGTGTATTTACATAAAATCCCCGCATAGAAAGACAGATGTCGAGCTGGAACACAAGCTTACAACACCTTCCGCCTCGCACGCTTGAGCTCGAGAGGAGGATCTCCAAAGCTCTGAATATCTCACTGCAACCTTTTCATCGGGTTCTTTGTTGTAACCTGGGGGACTTGTGATGTATCCGGATTAGGAATCGAGTCCCGTATTGCATCCACCTCCTGTAGCAGGAGCTGTCGGTCCTTGCGCTGCGGTGACATTGATTGGTAGAACTTGTTGACGACAGCCAGACAGTCTTCCGCAGTCGGCTCCCTGTTATCCATATCTGCACGCTTGAACACTTGCCGCCACGATTCAAGTAGGGGGATAAGGTCGTGAGAATAGGGGGGTAAATGCCGTTGAAAGTCGAACTCTCTTTTCAGGATGAGGGCGTCCTTTGAGTTCCTTGCAACCTCAAGATTATCGTAAGCTTGCTCTGTCCACTGTCCAAGGATCGAGGATTCGAGATTGAAATTGCTCCGCTCTTGACCAGGGCCGTCGTGTGATACTGCAATCCAAAAAAGCACATAGAATAAGGATTCGAGGTCGTCGCAAGGCTTGTGCATGACTTTGAGCGGTGGATTCGAGCCGTTCCTTTGCCGCAACTTCTTCTGTTCAAGTGCTTTGTGTATCTGGTCTAACAAAGACCTCGAGAGGAATGGCACAGTACCCTGCGTATAGATGAGTATCCAATGAGAGGAAAGGAGTTAAAGACTTACTGTTCCACCTAAGCTGTATTCTGCCCTCTGGGTAATATGCACCGCGAACTCCCAGTCGATAAGCATGCCCCAAGACCTTTCGTCACGATCTTCAATTAAAATGTTGCAGGGACTTGTGTCCCGGTGGAGAATGCCCCGTTCAGTCGCCTGCTGCTGGACTTCAAGTTTCCAGAGAAATCGTGTAAGTGTCTATTGCACGGCGAAAATGGGATGCGTAGAATGACTTACCGACAAGCACGTCCCTGATACACCCAACTAACTCATACTTCGACTTGAAATCTGTCAAAAGTCGACCGTGGGGACTCATGACGATACAAACGTGGGTCCGTTCGCCTTTCATCAGACCTTCCTTCCCCTCGGGGCGATAACGGCGAGTCTTGTCGACTACACCTGGGGCAACCTCCACCTTCCAGTACTCGACGACTTGCGGCACCCCCGGCACCCCCTCCATGGCACGCATCATTTCCACTTCATTCTCAATGTCCTCGATCTAATGATCTTTGATCACGTAGATCTGCCCATTTCGACAGGCAAGGTATATGGTGGTTCCTCTGCAAAAGAAGCCGGGTGACGAAAACAGAATTTCGAGGATGTCATAAAAGTGATTGTTGACCCGGATCCGTCCGATTCGTGGCCGAGTAGGAAAGGAATCATCTTGAGATACTGAGCCAAGACTCTCTGCAGCGGTTGGTGGTAGAACATCACCATAATCAAGGTCGGAGAAAGTCCCGTCCTCGTCCTCGTCATCCTCGTTCCCCTCCACAACCTCTTCCCCCTCCTCATACTTGTGTGTATCCTCTTCTTCCTTCGCAGCATTCTCACCGATCTCGTCCTCCTGTATAGTGTGGGGGATCCAAGGTGCCGCGGTTAAGTGGAGAATCTTATGGGACCTCACCCGTAGCGGTGATGTGGGGTTGATTAAGATTGTGGGGTCGAAACCAACTGCAAGCCACGTACCGAATACAACAGTGGCGAGAATCGTGATAAAGTGGTGAGGTCGAGTGTTGATATCAAACGGTGGACTGACGGCACTCCCGGAATGGTCATAAAAATGCACGCACATTGCAGTAGCACAGATAGACAGCACTAACACGAACCGTCTCCATGGTTGAACCAAAAGGGTGAGATAAGCTTTTGTATGAAGGGTTTTAGTGAGGCGGATACTGGGCGACCATTGCTCGACGGTATGTTCAGCGAGGACGGTGGGGCTCATCCAGGATAATGATCCAGACGGCTGGCTCGCAGACTCAACGGAGATGAGGTCGGGGTGATGATTATATGCACCTGCTCCGCGTGTGCTGCCAGGTAAGTGGTGATTACTGAACGTGCTTAACCAATGATGATAAGGCATTGATGCCCCTTCCTCAGCAAGATTTCCGGCCCCTGCCCTATTCTTTTTCCTCGCCACTTCTACGTGCCCTACCAAACAACTGGCAATCGCGTTGAAAAGAGCAGCGATAAGAACTTCATTGGATACTGTGTGAGGCGTACTGTCCAGTGGGGGCCAGTTCCACTGACGGAGCTGACCGTCGTAGAGTGGGAATTCAGAGGGCCTGTTGACAAAGACATCAGTGGATGCGGGGGCATGCCGCTTCAACCATACTTGAGAGATTGTTAAGGATTCGCTTGAGGGGAAGTCAGCATCGGCGAATTCCGAGAATATGAGGTCAAGCAGGAAGCCGAGGTAATTGCTGCGCGATTCGGATGGCTTTTCTGCCTCGTAATGGATGACGCCCTGGGTTTCCTGGGCGATTGCTTTGTCCATTGAAGGGACGTTACGGCCGTTCTTGGGTATGGAAAAAGATCCGAGTTTATAAATGGCATGAATCGTTCGGTATTTAAGGGCATATGCCATAGATGTTGGGCGAAAACTGAGACACAGGCATAACGACGCCACATTGCTTTGTTCTCTCAACTCTCCCATGGCGCACGGATCCTGGACCACACATGGCAGCCTAAAGTGCTTAAATTGGGTTACAGAGATAGCGGAAAGTAGATGTTCTTATCAAAGTACTTGTTTAAAAAGAACTCGCGCGAGTGTTCAACAGCATTGTCACTGGCTAAACGGGGGTCTGCGCGCTGGCCAAAACGGGGGATAAGGTTGGCATATGCGCGAATCTGCGTAATTGAGATAATATTGCCCAAACGCTGGCCCCGCGAACGTAGGGCTCTTTTCAAAATATGCATCTGGGTTATAGGATCACGGTTACTGGCAGTTGGCTGAGCAACAATGTCAAATCGTTGGACATATGTCAAAAAACGATCTTCCCACGGCCATATCTGGTTGGGTTTTCCCAAAGGCCGCATAATGAGTCGCAGTTGCACAACAGAATGACCTATAGTCATATGAGTAGCACAGCGGAACAAACAAATGAGGGACCAACCTTGTAAACCACTCGCCGGCCATGAATATTGACCATCAGTATTGGCGATTACACAGTCATAACGTCCGAACTTCCACTCATTGTCGGGTGGAGATGCGAAAAGAGTTTGGGCGGGTAGTATGGATTTCGTGTGGAAGTCGGTAGTTTGAAGGCGTAACTTAGACCTTATTGAGTACATTCAATCAATCAACGGAAATTGTCCCTAGACTCACCTTGAACCATACCTGGATGTATTCAAATGGGAGTGTGGCAGAGTCGGATGCCCTGCGAACGCCACCGATAGGTCGAATAGCACGGACACCTTGCATTCGCTCGTGAGAAATGAAATCGATCAGTCCGACCCGTAAGTCAGGAAGGTCAAACAATGACGCAGCATCGTCAATGGAGATGCGGTTGATGGAAGGGTCATATGAAAGATGAAAGGCCACCAGGCCAACAGAGAATGTTCGTCGCGGAAGGGGGCCGATATCTGTTTCTGGATGCGATATAAGGAGTGCCGCACGTGCGAAGTAATCGGCAGGTCCTCTTGTCCGGACGTCCACGTGGTCTAGAGAAGCATCATCGTCAACGTGAGTTTCAAGATCCATCATAGTCGTTGCGAGCTCGAAGTTTCTGCATTTCTCCAACCGATCAAGATGACGGCAGATTTGCGGATTGTAGTTATTATTGTTGCTACTACGCGCGGGATTCTTGATCTGTTCGATGTGGGCGTGCTCTGTGAGATCAGCGGACCACTGAATGGTAGCACCAACTCTGGGGATGCTTGGGGCAATATTCAGCATCAACTCAAGTTTTGGAATATACCAATTATTGATGGGTTTCTTGCCTTTTCCCTGGCGTAAGCCGGCCTCGAGAATGGCCTCTTTATGCGAGTGAAATTCGTTGAGGGCCGACCCGATGAGGACGACATCGTCATCGCTGATTTCATACGCTTGTATGCGATAACGGAAATCCAGAAGAGCCCTGATTGCAATGACGACGTTGCGAGGTGCCGCACCTGCAATAACAGCTACGATATATCGTTGAACGTCGCGGTGTGTATGTCCTGTGACTTGTTTGAGCGCAGATATTCCTTCTCTGAATTGGCGGTAACCCGATACGGGTTGAAGGACGGAGAATCGAAGGTCTATTTCAGCGGCGCCAAGTGCGTTTATACACCACTTGACGTCGTGATCCCAGAATTCTTTGTGGATCAGGTGAAGCATTTCCGGAGTAATGAACCGATTGGGACACGAAAGTGGATGCTCCAGCCAAAAGGGCTTGTCAACACCGTTTAAACGAAATTTGAGTGCTTCTCGGAAGTAAGCTTCGATATCTTGCGGGTGTGCTTTCAGAGCTACGTCACGAAGTTGGTCCATCGTAGTTGACCATGTACGTGGCTCATGCTGGATGGAGTCTCCGAATTCCTTGTAGGTAGCCATGGTGATGGGAGATGTTTTCCCCCCGACGCATGCGATCATAGCAGCTTCCGGGGTATCCATGATGTAGCTCGCGATGGGGGTAAAGCAATACCTATTTTGGCCCCGAGGGTCAGAGAGCATGACACCGATGGTCGCAGCTCGTCTCAAGGGCTCCAAAACAATTTCCAGACACTGGTGTATCAAACGGCTTTCCAGCACACCTTTTATCCGTTTGTTTCTGTGGATGAACTTCGGAACTGGAAGTAAGGCGGCCAAAAGAAAGGAGTGAGAGGAGAGTTTAAGACGTGCGGCCATCTTGATATTGGCAAGGCTGATCAACAGCGGGTGGGCAATATGATCACCTGTCAATGCCGAGATGTTCGTTTTGTCGGAAGATAGAATGGTCCCGAGTAATGTAGCACCACAAGGAAGTGACGACTGCAGAGTGACCGTCAGAACAACCGCTGGCAGAGTCGCTGACGTCTCTGAATAACTTACCTGCATGTCCCATGCATCGTTACCAGACATCCACTCTGTATAGATGCGGCATAGACGTTCTGCAGTCTTGTAAACTCGGTAAGGGGTCAGCTCGATGTGATCCGCAAAAAGTGGGCTGTTGAAGAGATATTCGATGAGTTCCAACGAATCACGCCAGTATAAGACAACCAGACGTTTGGTCGGATGGGACGTTGGAATTTCACGCGACATCCAACGTGGGCCACTTGGCAGTAATTCGGCTCGTTGTCGGAGTTCCTTAGCAGTTCGGAATGAAAGTCGAAGGCCTTTAATCTAACATACGTGCGAGCAGATACATATAACTTATAATTCATGCATGACGAACCAGTTCGAGGGACAGTAACGAATCAATTGCTTGCATGCTCAACCCGGAGCGAAGGAGCCATGCACCAATCTGCCAGTCACCGCGGCACGCAAACGGGTAGTAGATATTCGACGTCCGAAGATTATTGTACTCATCTGCCTTGAATCTATCGAAGAATGTATGGCCTCCGTCATATGTCTGAGCAGCTCCTGTGAAATAATCTGTGATGAAGGGAGGTGGTGGTAACGTCTCGGTGCCTCCAGGCGGATCGTTCCCGAACGGCTCGTCTTCATCAACACTGGAGCATTGGTAGTTCTGCAAGGTCTCAGGCTCATTGTCGACGGCCATAGTGGCTTGTCCGAGTCGGTCCGAGTCGGTATCTGGAGCCTCTGAGACATTGGTAGGCTGTAAGCCTTCGCGAAGACGGATCAGATTGTCTGACCAAGTAGAACAACCTGACCTTGGCTGGCTCATATGCCTAGCTACAGCCTCATGGCTGGCAAAGCCTCCCTTGCCGCAGCTAGGGCAACGGGGCATGCGGAACACCTGTAGGCAAATAGGTTCAAACAAAGATTTCCGTTGACCCACCATGTTCTCAATTCCTCCAAGACCTTCGACCTCCGTCAAGAAAGAATCCCACTCCGCAATTGAGCCTCGGGATATTACCTCGATACTGTGGGGAAACGGCTTTCTGGAGGATGTTTATATGGCATACTATGCCGAAGATATACGAGTGAGTATGCATATCGTAGCAGCAAGAAAAAAACTGACTAAATGGGAGCAAAGACGAAACATATTGTAGACTTGGAGGATGAGGAAGCCGGTTTGGTCTTGGAAGTTGTACGAGCACAACGAGAAGTACACCGTGCAGAAAAGGCGCTTGCTGACTCCATGGTTTGTGAACACGAGAAAATCGCGAACCTCCATCATTTCAAAGCTCAAAAACTGCAGAGGTCCCTCGACAACAAGGACCTCGATGTGGGCTTGATCAACGCTTCCTTCAGCAATTATGGCCGATCACCCCCCGCACCAAATCGCCATCCGCCGACTTTCGACAGGACCCCAAAGCCCGATAACAACGGTAAGAATATATAATGTTTGGTGCGGCCTACGCGATCTAACCGGGTTTTGAGTAGGAATGTTGGTGCAGAATGTTGGTGGACGTTCTCTTGTCGTTCAATTGGACTGAGTGGGGTGAATTCCTCGGAAGTATTTTACAGTTCTATCAAATGTATACCCCTTCGTGCGTCCTAATGTACATTTTGTTGTGCTTTCTGCAGACCGTTATAGCCTGGGGACGCCTCGTGGCAGATACTTGGTCTGACCACCTTTACTGGTGGCACGTTCACGAGTGGCGAAGGCAGGGATGGTGTTTTGGACGGTGGTAATTTGGCTAGTCAGGGTGATGTAGTGATTATTGCCATAAACTATCGGTAAGGAAACACATCAGGAGTCGATTCAGTGTTTTTCTTATACTTCTAGGTTGAGCATGCTCGGTTTTTTGGCTTCAGAGGACGGCGTGACAAATGAAAAGCACAGAATTGCCGATCTAGTAGGAGCTTTCCATATAGCTCCTGCACGTGTTTCAGGGTGTGACGCTCTCGGTTGAGCCACTGCTGTATCGCATCGATGTATTTGTTGGTCTTGGCCACTGGGAGGGAGACGACTCAGCTGTCTAGGTCCCAGAGGAAACCGATGTATGTGGTAGAGGGGCCAAAGGGCTGGTCCTTGGAGACCTCCCATGGGATGCCTAGTGGGGATGCCAGTGTTATTCGATCTATGTCATCGAAGTTATATGAAAATAGGCGGTCGTGGTCTGAACGGGGGGACTGGTCAGATAGGTCTCGGATTGGCCACATGTGATCCTCGCTGCTCTCTTCCGGGGATCCGTCTGGCAGGGCCGGCCCTTCAAACCAGGTGCGGCTGCCTGATTGCTGTTTACCCGAGCCGAGGGAGGCCTCATGCCAGGTCTGGCGGGCGCGGTTGTAAGGGGTCAGCTGGGATTTGGGGATGCGGAAGAAGAGGTGATTGTCTACCCACTTATCCAGTGGCCCGATGCCCTGGTAACGTAGTATGTCTGCACCTGCATCTGCAATGGTTCCATAGGTGCCGCAGGAGGGGGAGGCGCCAAAGGCGGTGCAGGTGTCGATGCACCCCAGGTTCTCTGAGATCTTGACGACTGCGGCTGGCCATTGAGAGTGGTGCAGGGGAATTGTGCGGTAGGCCTCAGCGATGTCGCGTGTCGCAATTTCTGAACCGGGCGGGAGATTGGCAATAAGGGGGTAGATTACCGAGAATTTGCCCCACGTGCAGGGTAGGTGGGGAATGGAGATGCTGGCATTTATGGAAGGGTTAGGGAAGGAGGGGGAGGGCTTGTGTGGAAAGGAGAAATTCTGGACGAGTCTGAATTTTCCTGGTCGACCCGGTTTGGGGATTAAGGAGAGGGGAGAGGACTGGTATGGGCCTAGGACAGCTTCTATGATATGTAGGGGGTATGGGCCTATGAAACGGCCTTTGTCAATTTCGTTATGTACAATTTTATTAAATTCCGTCTGGTAAAGAGTGAGGGAGGTGCTATTCGGAGGAGATTGTACGTAATCAATGTGCGGGAACCCTACAGTAAAACCCTGGCAGAGCGCTTGCAGAACAAGGTGGACCCGCTCCATGGGAAAGATCTTGGAGATCACCGCCTCCCAGGCCTGTGCCCTATATGGAGTTCACGGTTGCTGCTTTCTGTGCTCTAGGGCATTGGCTAGCTCCGTGTGAAGCCGCAAGGCATCCTGAGCACAGATGCTTGTGGTCGTGCTTGTGGGAGCAGCCTGATTCCCTTTGCCAGTAGCTGCATACGATGTCTCCGGACTCGCGGATGCGGAGGGCTTTGTTGATGCGCTCACAGAGGGTGTCAAAGGCATTATCCCAGGTTCTTTTTGCTCGGCAGGCGATGACTGGTACATCATGCTTTTCCTGGCTGAGGCATACTGCGCAGACTGGGAGGGCTTTTGGGGGCGGGGGGCCCTCTCCTGCATTGGCGGGCGGCTGGGGGTTGTCAGACTGAAAGGGCCGAGCCTTCTTGAGCAGGGAGGCATCCTGGGTGGGCACTGATGAGGGGGATAGGGGGCGCTTGGATGCGCTAAAGGAGCGGGCATGCGATGGTTTGGATCCAGCTGTTTGGCTGGATGCCGAGACCGAGGCGTGTGCATTGAGCTGCATAGCGGAGAGGCACAGCCACAGTGTAGCAAAGGATAGGGCGGGATGACAACGCGCCATGCAAAGGGGGGGGGTAGCCGAGTCATCCCGCGTCCCGAAGTAGCCACATGGGATTAGACCCGCATGTGGGTTCGGGATGGGATTTGGGGTGGCCACAGATAGAGGGAAGACAAAACCCAACGAAGCAAGTGGGCAGCAGGGTGGAGGGAAGGAGGAGAAGCGGTATAGTGAGCAAAAATGGGGAGAAGAGATGGCGGGGTTCGAGAACTCACCCTCTTGAGAGTCTCAATTTGCGCACCCATGGCTGCGTCCATCAGCTCCTTCTGGATGGCAGCCAGGCGTTGTTCGCTGATCGGGACGAGGGAGAAGGCCTTCTTAGTGGAGATGGCCTGGTGCCACTGGCGGCGCACCCGCGCTTGGTAGACGAGCAGCACCTTCTTGGCGTAGGGGCAGTCTCCATGCCGGAAGTCGTGCCCTTCCAGGGCAAGCCAAAAGAGGCGTATCATATCTACTCTCGCCGGGTCCCAGTCTTCCTGCTCCATGGCCTCGAGCATCCTGAAATTGGCTTTGCCGAATTCCTCCCAGGACAGGTCTTCGTCTGGGACCTTACATTCCTTGGCCTTGGCCGCCGCAGCTGACTGCCAGACGTGGTTTCCGTCAGCTGTTCTGGTGAGCGAGAGGATGTCCTCATCCAGGTCCGGGGCGTCTGCTTCCGCATCTCGCTTGCCCTTGTTAGTGAAATAGTATAGTGGGACGTAGTGACCTTTGTGCAGCTTGTCTAGGGCGTGCTGGGGCGCCAGGAAAAAGGAGTTCACTGGGAGCGGGCGGTTCGGAATGGGCGTGAACTTGTTTTTATGCTTTTTTCGCTCCTCTAGCAGGGCGAGGCGTTGCTCCTGCTCGCGAGCGGCCAGCTCCTGCTCTGCCTGTCTGGCCAGCTGCTGCGAGCACGCTGGTTGTTGAACTTCCATACCTCCTTGAGGAGATTGGCTGCCTCTTCTTCGGAACTCCCTTCGACTGTGAAGATGAGCCGGGCGTCTGCGAAGTCAGGGGTTGTGAAGTCTGGCTCTACTTCTAAATGCGGGTTACTCATGAGGAAGGGAGGAAAGGACAGGGGAGAGGTATAGTAGTAGGTCTAAAGGCGGACTACGCTATGACTTGAGCTAAGGAAGAATGATGAAAAAGGAGCAGGCGCTGTGCTGTCTGCTCGAGTGGAGGAGGTGGCGAAAGAGGAAAAGCCGCGCCACCTCGCTGTGCTCTCGCGCAGACTACGCCCTGCGCCGCCTCGTGCCTTGGCTTACGTAGGCCACCATAAAGGTACTCACGGAAGTATATAGCAATTTCTTCCCCTTTCAGGAAACCAAGCGAGATCTCCGAATCGATTCTACGCTTCCGAGATCACGAGGTCGCGTAGAATTTAATTAGTCCGTGCATGAGCTAAGCGAACTTAGCGAAGACTTTGGCGCGTCCCTTCGCTCCTACCACCTCGCTTCAGCTCAGCAGCGCCTGCAGCCCCCGAACGCTGCTTCTCCTCGCGCTTTCTTGCACCCACCCACCACTCCCGGTCGCAGAGCAACGCCCTCGCTC
>JBBPUM010000637.1:0-14315 GCA_038094695.1 Chiua aff. virens | reverse complement strand
CATTTCCTGCATCACAAACGCGTCCTTTTATGTTTCACTATACCCATACGCGTTCTAGGTCGAAGATGCGGCCGTTCTCGGTAATTTGTTCTCCCGCCTCTCTTCCTCGACACAGATCACACCCCTCCTGCGCGCGTACGAAGCCATCCGCTATGCACGTGCTACGGCTACCCAGGCCTCCTCCCGACTCAACCAACACATTTTCCACTTGCCAGATGGGCCTGAACAGGAAGACCGTGATCGACAAATGCGCGCTGCGACCGCGGCTGCGCTCAAGGAGGTGAGCGAGGATGTCGTGCAAAGGGTGCGAAACACCGCAACAGTTCCGGGGGTGAGTGCGGACATGAACCTGGGTGGAAACACAACCCAAGAGGACGTGAATCGCGGGAATGCGAATCAATGGGCGGACAAGGAGAAGAGCCGCGTGCAGTTTGGGTATGATGCAGACGCCGAGGCGGAAAAGTGGTGGGAGGAACACGGTATGCGAACGATTGCCCCGTTGGCACGCTTGTGAGCTGGGTGATATCGGGGTCGTTTCGGGAGGTAACCCCTGTCGCCAATACCTTTTCGACCCGATCATCTTCCTCTTTACTTTCATTCCTCGTTCTCTTTGTCCCCATTTCCTCCGAATCCTTGACCAGCGCTCACAACGATCGAGCCTGTGTCAGCCACGAGCCCGATATGCCCATCCACTCCTGGATTCCAACAGAATTGCGAAGAGCAGCTGCAGATTGTATATAGTGTAAACTTATCATCCGGATTCATCT
Source organism: Chiua aff. virens (assembly GCA_038094695.1). Classification (NCBI taxonomy): domain Eukaryota; kingdom Fungi; phylum Basidiomycota; class Agaricomycetes; order Boletales; family Boletaceae; genus Chiua; species Chiua aff. virens. The sequence goes on along the minus strand of JBBPUM010000637.1, from coordinate 13,548 downwards.
CCAAAGCTACGATCAAAACTTGAAAATCGATGATCATATCGTGCGCACTGGCTTGAGAGCTTTGATGCCTAGGATGGGGTGTGTACAGACCGACCTTGCGTGAACTTGGGGGATAGAGGTTAGACATTTACCCGGGGATCTGAGAAGTTACCGGATCTCTCAAAGCACCTACCTTATATCCGTATGGACTTCCCCATGAGGTTCTATACATTTCGTGGAGCGCTCCCGCGATGCAATATTAATGTGACACCTGACACCTCGTCTTTCGCCGCTAAGAGTCAAGGTCGTTTCAATTGGACAATCAATCTAATTTCCTGGTTTCCTCAGAAACAACACGCAGAGGGACCGAGGAAAGGAACGGCTCTACTTCAGCCTCGTCTTGGCTCGTGGGAAGCCGATCGGATTGACTCGGACGCGACTGAGTGGAGACTTGGACGAATCAGAGTGGAATGTGTGGGCAATCCAAAGATAAGAAATGCCTCGATGCCGCATTGCGCTGCGATAGCTTCGGATGGCACGGATTAGTCTCGACCAGAGGGCCATGAATGCCCTCGACTGCGCGGATGACGGCCCGCATCTAAGCTCGCGTGCTGGGACATATTCAAATCACCTATTCCCATCAGGAAACCAGTCACGATCAAAAGAATGTCCGCCGACGCATCAAGTTCCCGTTCTTCAAGGCGGTAGACTCGCCCGAAAGATCTCCGACGAGTCCGCCGACGAATCCGGAACAGTTCGTCCTCAAAGGCGTCCATATCGTGGGTTTTTTTACGAGGAACGAACCAGAGATCAGTGTGTCCGAGTCATACGTTTGGAGCCTATCAGCCCCGCGTTTGTTATTGACCTCTGTGGAGTTCGGGATAAGGGTTAGCATCCCCGTCACATCCATGAGGATGCTACTTTGATCGAGACCCCGATCAACCAGGAGATCGAAATATGTGGCGTCCACCGAAACAGCTGGATGATCGATCTCAACTGGCTTTCTGTTTTCTGCGGAAAAGGCACGAGGCGCGAGGTACACAGACACGTAAAAACGCGTGTACAATATTGTCATCTGAATCAGCATATGCCGGCCGGAGTTTAAGTAAGAAGAACGATGGCACCCGGTGCTGCGGTTCTGCGACAAGGGTTGCGGTCATTTTGAATTTGTCCTGCCACTCGGAAATGAAGGTTTTTTTGGTCAGCAATGTCACGGCCTAGGCGTCCGGAATAGCCGTATGGTTTAAGGAGGTTTTATGGACAGCACTCACCGCAGTCGTTCGCGCCAATCAGCGAGCCGATTCGTACGTGGGTGAGCAAAGCTTTACCCCGAAAGAAGCATCATGTTGGCTCTGCATGGCGACTTGACATGATACCGACTCAGTGAGATAGGGTCGATTAGCTCTAATCCTATAATGGCTGTGGAGAGGGAACTTCAAACTCAGTTACTCAGCCTTGGGATGATGGCTCGGAGCCGGGTCATCTCTCAGCAGGCCGCAACCACATGAACACTGGCCTCGACCAAAATCATTAAATTTACGGTCTTCTGGAAATTGGACCACTAGAATGGACGTTTGGTAGCCAAGTTTGAGAGTGACGTATCACAGAAGGCAATGTAATAATTATTGGCAGAAAGGCAGATATGATACTGGTTATTATCTCACCTGGCAAATTCAGCCGAGGGACGGAGGTTATACTCAGTCGAGGTAGAGCGCACGAAGGCATTGGTCAACCCAATCCTGTCACTTGCCAAATAGAAGTAAACAAAACCTAGTCTTCCAAATTTGGGAGTCACTACTGCCACGAATGACCTCGAACTTTGCAGAACACGTCAACACACACTGGAAATTGGTGGATTAATCTACTGAACACTGAATACAATGGTCCTGTCCAATCTGGAACGTTACAGACGACCAGCTCAAGCATTATAAAAAGTCAGCTATCACGATCAATGTTCATCATCATATCTTCCCTTTATAACTACCAGCGGTCAAACCGTCCTTGTTCCAAATATCGAATTAACTCAGCAAATGACTTTGGTCCACTTTTACTACGACCCTGTCTCCGAGTTTAACCGTCTTTTCGAAGACGCTCTTGCAGCCCGGTTACGCCACCCCTGGACCTCCACGACGGAGCCTAGTCACACCGCACCCAAACGCCACGAGATCTACCGTCCGAAGTAAGTTTAATCCCGACACACTCTATTTGTCACTGACTCGTGCTCTAGACTGGACATTTACGAATCCAAGGATACCAACACGGTATCGGCCACATTCGAGCTGCCCGGCCTGACGTCGGTCGATGTAACCGTTGATGTCCACCGGGACCGGCTGATCGTTTCTGGCGAATTTCCCACCTCAGACTCGATTGAGGAAGGAACAACGTTTGTGGTTCGTGAACGGCGCTCCGGGAAATTCTCCCGTACGTTACAACTCCCTCCTGGAACCAAGGTAAGCTCAAGATCACCTTGTTCGCCCCGATGATTGACCAATTTTGTGTATTCCAGTCCGAGGATGTCAATGCCAAGATGGAGAGCGGTGTTTTGACAATCGCCTTCCCAAAGACGTCTCCTGAACAAGAGCCGAAGCGTATTGCCGTTCTGTAGACGTTTTTCAAGTTCTTGAAACACAAAGAACGAGTTGGTTTGATTATCTTAGTGCAGGGACAGTTCGCATGGATAATAATGTATCTTTTTATTCGTAATCCAAAGCGTCACTACTGTCATGATTGATTGCTAAGTTTCCGGCGAAGTCTTCTGTTTCAGGACAGAAGTAACACTTGAAAGTACAAGCCCTAGTCGATCGTAGAACATATATACGCACTCGTAGTATCACTAAAGGGGATAGCTCGGCGCTTTAGTCCCTCCTCATACCTATATCTTCTTTTCCATAGTGTCTCCCCGATTCAATCCTTCGATTGTATGCTTAACCTGACCATGTTCACTATTGAACTCTCCGTGCAACCTGTTCAAGATACGGGTCTCCTGATGTCGTAGCCATTGTGGTTGGAAAAATCTTGCGTCTGCCTGTCTATCATCATCGCGAAAAGAGACAGCAATTGATACGCACCGGTACACCCAGGAAGCCAAATAGGTCAACGCCAAGCCGATCATGGCCAGGGCGGCGAGGACTGACCAGCTGAGAAAAACCAGGGGGACAACTACTATCGACACTGCCGTGTGGTGGACCAACGAAACCAGGTGGTCCCAATGCTGAATATCGGGCAGCAGGTCCCCGAGCAACATTTGACCGTCTTCCGCTAGCAAGGATCCATCGACAGTTTTGAAAAACTTGTCCAGCATGTCTATGACATCTCCTAAGGCAGGTCAGAAACATACACTGCCTCCCGCTGCGGAAGGTTGACTCACTTCGATCTGGGGCTCCGATGTACCAGGGTGGCGTATCAGTCTTCTCGTCTAGTAGTGTTCCGGATAGGAACAGATCCTTAAGTATGGCATACTCCAGCGTCTTTCGCGTACAGTCCCGCAGCTCCTCTGAAAAGACACAACAACATCAGCTCTGGCATTTCCGCAACTGGGCGAGTAACACTTGCTATTCTGCATCAATATACGCAAGGCACAAGCCGGTCCCATCATCCCTTGGGATGGCCTGAAAGAGTTCGACTCGAGGGTGGGCGAAGCCGAGTCCGACTGAACCTCTGAGTTGGTGGTTGAACCAGTACTAGGCCTCGAAAGACTTGGGTGAGTCTCTAAATAACTGTGGGGAAGAAGCATCTTGATAAGCACGCAAATCTGTTTGCGGATGCCGTTAACACCATGTTCTGAAATCAAACCAGGTCAGAGTGATTTCGGGGGTGATGATAGAACAAAATGATACCGGTATGAGCTAACGCACAGAGGATGGCTACCCCCTCCTTCTGGATCTTCCAGGCTGGTTCATTTAGTCTTTTCATTGCTGTGCTAATGAACTCTTCGGTCCAGCATCCATCTGGGTCTAATAGGCGAGTCAGTTGCTGTGAATGAAATGTCATCATCCAGAACGTACGAAAGGACCAGAATATGCCTAAACAAATCAGGCTCGTCCGAATCTCCGTCGGTTTGCTTTTTAATTTCATCTTCACGATCTTCGGGATATCGTCCTCAATCTTTTCCCTCAGGTCGGCTAACCAGTTCAATCAATATTTAGAGCTGATGGTGACAGTGGTTCGTTACTGTGTTCCATAAACCCTCTAAAGATCTTGAATCCTTCTTCTGTGCCAAGGGTGTCATCGAAGTAATCTAGTTGTAACATGCAAATGATCCGCTTCGGAAGGAGCTTACTCTCCTTGATGTGTTGCATATCACCTGATGTGACCCTCAGCTACATGTGTCCAGCTAGATACACATCCTCTTACTATATTTCAAACAGGTAACCAATGCGTGTGCGGCAAGAAGTGCGCTGTCTTTCCGCTGTAGCTGATCTATCAAGATGTCCGAGAACCCAATCTCATGGAGGTAGTGACGGATGGCCTTCGCTGAAAAACAATGAGCTCGCGTTTCAGCATCTCCAAATATACAAGTATACATACTCTCGCATAGTTTCAACAGAGTCATCGTTGCAATTGTACGTTCGCGAATATTCTCCTTTTGAGCGGTGCTTTTGAGTTCCAAGATAAGCTTTTTGTTGTCCTCAGTAACTTTGTCGGTATCTAACACAAGAGTGCCATAGTCGAAATGATCATTAAAAGCATTTGAGAGACGTCGCTCACCAAGACCAAAGAGTCGGCGCAGCGTCTCTTGACCAGGGCCGACGCCATGGGTTGTTCTATTAGCCGAATTGTATCGGGGGTCGTTGAGGTGGACTAGGGCACTTGCAAGATTAGCTCGAACATGCTTATTTTCGAGGTCTAAATGCTCTGAAATAGTGTTAGATGAAGCCCAAGCCCGAGAAATCACCTCTTACTTTCTTCCTTCGGATCATACAGGGAGAGTAATACTTCAACAGCGAGGAGACCAACAGGACCTTCGTCTTTTGTTGCTAACACCCTGAGCCGGCACTTCACTGGTTCGGCAGAACACACGGTCTTCGCTGCCATTATTTGTCACTACCTGTTTACACCGACTCAGACGGAAACAAAGTTCTGAGTACTGACCGTTCGATGATCGTGCTAGGATCACCATCATGCGTAATGCGGCAGTCAAAAATTGTGGGGCTAAAAATAAAGATACGTTAATTTCCAATCCCGGTATGCACGATATTTGTTCTTACTGTCGACGTTTAGTATCTTCTGGCAGAGTTTAGATTCACCCTCACCAAGCTTTGTGATGATGAATGTCTCTGTGTGCTCTGATGGTTCATTTGAGCAAGATGATAAATGTGAAGTGAGCACACGCACCGCATTGCAGCAGACAACTTAAGCTATCCATTGCCTGTCCAAAATCGCCATTTGACGGACTGATCATCCCATCGAGTAGCTTGACTAGACTCTCCAAAACAGGGCCGGTAAGAAGCTCTTGTCTCAAAATCGGGTGTTTTGTCAGCGGTCTCAACAGCGCGACGGCTCTGGCACCATCTCGACCCTTGCTTACGTCCAGAACATCAAGGAGTGCTTGCTTTGCATCATCGAATACGCTTGGTGAAAATTCAAGCTGCGCGCACTCAGTGTGAACCTGAGAGACGCAGGCTACCACAAATCGTTATTATGACAAAAGGTTATACTGGTATCCAAGGTATGAACACTTACATGCCTCATGATACGCAATGATGGTAACAAGCCTGACGTGTCGAACAGAATTCTTGTCATTGATGAGCTTCGTAAAGTGACTTTTCCAATTAGGTATCTTCTTGACATGTTCCTTCCCTTCTTCTAAATGCATAAAGACGTAAATCTCCAAGAATTCCATGTGTGAGGAAACATTACCAAATCGCAGCATAAACAACAGTCTGGTGAGGTATATCAGCGCAACGCCCTGTTCACCGTCCAGGTGGTCCATTAGTCTTTGCGCTGCACCATCGTCAAACAGTCCTATCTCCCAGAACTTGGGGTCTAATTCCGTGACATCGAGGGGAGCTGGAAAAATGGGTATGTCAAAGCCCTCTCCTAGCGTCGCTTTCGGCATATATGCTGTTGCGAACAACACGGAAATATGAACCTTCTGACCGGGTATGATACGACGGGGGTGAAACAGATGCAACCTGCAAGGCACCAGCTTAGCAAAGCAGGTCAAAAAATGCACCGAATGTATCACCGTCGGGCGTCTTCACCGGCGCCGCAGAAGGTCGCCTTGTGTTTAATAGGTATATACTCGATAACACGCCATACACTGCTCATTGAATCCTTGACACCAAAATCAAGGTCATCCGGAACCCATAGCCTGTGTGTTGGCTGCAATAATAGGCCTTTCGCTGTCGCTTCTCGACGCATCCATAAGAGTGAAACGTTCCCGGCTTGATGAAACTTTCCAGGCTCATCGAGCCCGCCTCTGTACGAAGTGTATCAGCATTTTAAAAGAGTTTCGATGGTGTACATACACATCAGAGTGGCTTCCAGCAAACCAAACTTCCTGGATGTCAGTTGTCCTGTGATTCTTTTCTGCCGAAGCAGCATCACTGTTACACGAGGATCAGTGGCATCCAACATCAGACTAGAAATACCGTACTTGTGATTTCCTTCATCTGTCTGAGAGTTCGCTTCGTGGAAATATTCCGGCAAAAATTTAACTCGAAGCTCGTCTAGAGCAAGCGCATGTCGTATATGGCAGGCGTTTGCTGCATGGGGTGCCATCGAAAGCGATGCCCCCCCCCTTACAAGTCCCACGGATGAAACAGTATCCCTAACGGACGTCAGTTCTGGCATCCACCAATGTACAAAAACTCACCAAACCCCAATAAAGTGTACTCTGGCGTTCCGCCAAGAAAATGTCTTCTTGAATCTCGCAGCAATGTCCCTTGTCCTTGGCCTCCCTGGTCGAATGGCCTCGTAGTAGCTATAAGCCCTGAAGTTATCTCCCGTAAGCTTACACGAATTGCCAAGCCATTGCTCGCTCACGTTCCAATCTGCTTCTCTGTTGGCAGTGTGACCAAGCCAACCTATTACGCGTGTTCAGTTCTACAGAGTAACCAGACTTGACCAGCTCTAGTTACGTACCTCGTGAATCATATCCGCCAGGACCCGCACTTGATATGCACCTCGAGAAAAACCTACGACATGAACATGAGTGATGCAAACTAAGACGGGGCAGTTGACGCACCAAAGAAGTATAACTGATCTCCTTCCTGATATTTTCCAGCCAACCAGCTGTATGCCTCCTTGATATTTCTATCGACATTCCTGAGATGACTGCTCGTTGAGAGGAGAGATTTAGAAAGATAACAGACACGCACCATGCGACTGCCATATCCCATGCATCGGAAGCCTCGTCCTTGATGCGATTGAGAATGTTGAAAGATTTAGCAGGACGTGTGCCAATTCCACTGGAGTAATACGCGTATTGTTCCGTATCAGGTGATCTTAGATTGATTTTGTCGAATACTTTCACCACATTGGTGTCCTAGCACAGTAATTAGTAGGGAGACACAGTGAGGCGGCGACGTGAATCTGATACTTGCATTACGCCCAAATTGGTTGGCAGTGCCATCGATGCAAACAACTAAGTTCCTAGTGTGTTGCTTGTGTCGAGGGTTGCACTCTGGACACCTAGAGGGGGACGTCTCCAAGACCATTGAGCGAACGACGATTGTCACGACTGGGGGATATGTGTGAGTGTTTGGAATGCGGGAAATACTTTGAATTAGACGGTAACCACTGAAATAGCAAGATATCAACGAGGGACGCAAAGAATGCCATGCCGTGGCTGGACCCAATGCAATGTTGCCACGGAGAATACTGTGGTAATAAAACATGTTTCCAGGTAGGTGAATACAATTAATAAATTGGGCACGTTGGTTGAGGTCGCCGCAGATCCTTGTCGACTACGTCCGATTAGCGTCAGAAGAGTCACCATTCCTGGGAACACTATCCATATTAACGAATGCTGCTTTGGCAGTAAGATAACAACTTGAAGCCAGGGAAATGAAACCTGTGATTTTTTGTGGCAGCTAGTTGAAACATGTTGTAATGGATCTATGGCAAAGTTGCAACCAACACGATGGGCGCGGCTCGGAATGATGAGCCGGAGTTGAGTATTAATTGCATTCCGCGGCATCACCCGGAGGTTCCCTACTTTCTAGAACTGAGATTGGGCGTCACCAAGTAATTTGAACGACAGTGTCTCTATCGTTCTGCGTAATGTCACAACTATTATTCTCAATGCATGGTCGGAACTGACCCCACTCACCAAACCAACCCACACACTCGTTTGTCTGTCACTCATCGAATGCCCAGGCATAGCAAGGGACCGGATCCCCCCGGAAACCCGGCGACACCTGTATAACCTTCATTTCCTGCCCACACTGATCGCGATATTGGCGGCGGCGTACACATACTACTTAGTATTGAGTTTGAGTGAGGCAATATGGGACAGGGTCCTACCAGGTCTTCGTGGACGCATCTCTGGCGTTCCTGTACATAAGAAGTAGTGCGTGCACGTCGACTTCTTCCGGGGTACATGCTGTCGCAGCTGGGTTGGAAACGATCAAGCAAGCCAAAACCTCAGGTCAGGCTTGAGGCTTGAACTGAGTCATCCACCGAATCTGCTTACCATGACAAGCTATCGATTAGAGCCTTTGCTGGCACGTTTCTAGGTATATGCGAAGCATTGAGCAAGTACGTGGTGGTGGCGATAAGACAGCAGGAAAAAAAAAGAGGCGGCGGGAAATAATGATGACCGAATGAAAGGACCTTGTCAGGCATTGGATCATCGACCTCAGACTGGAAAATGAACTTGAAGTCCGCCCTTACAGGATGAAAAGTACCTCCAGCATGGGGGTTGACATCTCTTCCACTGTCGTTGCGTCAATTTCAGGACTCCATGCCACCTCGCGATCACTCGACTCGGATAGTGACGAGAACGATACGATAACAGCGGTTGAGGACTCATTGCATGCTGATGGTGCACGTCGACGCATCATCTTCCCACGTCTCTCTCCCCCATCTTATTCCTCCTACTGTCCACTCCTCCAATCCCATTCCCGGTCTGTCACGACGAGACTACAGTGCGAGTGAAACGACAACTGCAACTCGGTCCTAAAAAGTTTCAAACCTGCAAAATCATATTTCAAAAAAGTTGTAAGCATGGTGGGCTGGCCTAATTTCACTTGTCCGTGCGTCTGACTGCTTCAGCACCTAGATTTTCGCTTGAGGACACTACAGATACTCTCTGCACATATCCAACTTTTTTGAATGCCCCAAAGCATCTGTGCCGGTTAATTGAGCGTGAAAAAAAGTATTTCAAAGCCACTTCGTTATCTCTCTTTGTACGTGTCGTCCACCAAGCCTTGACTCGAGATAATACCCAAGATCACGAAAGCTAGGTGTAACATGAAAGACCCTCTCGCTCGGGCCTCACTACCGGTTCGCCATGACGCAACTAGGTGTTGCTTCATTCAAGCTTCACGATCGTTTATATACATACCTGTCCAAGACCTCCCATTGTCTACGCATCGTAACCAGGCGCACTCATCTAGGTTATGCACTTCCCCATCCTTCCCCTCTCACCTCGTTGCCAGTTTGTTATGACGAGACAAGACGAAGTACCCAACGCGTTTCCAAGTGCCCAAAAGTCCCGAACACGATACAAATGACGACGAAGACTAAATGAACGTGCCATGTTGAGAGTGAGTCCAGCCTGAGGGGAGGGGGATGACGAGCTGATTCCCAAATATCACTGGCAACAATGAATTCTACCTGCCTAACAGGGTTTCCTGAAGTAACTTGAATATGAGACGAATGTACTTGGCATCGAAATGAAGGTGCGAAGTCAAGTTGCAGGTTTAGTCGAAGCCGAGGAAAGCCAAGTGAGAAGCACAGCACCAGAGCAACGTGAACGAATCGAGTCGGCACAGAGGTGGACCAGCTGCGATGGTGCATGTACCAACTCGGAGCTTGCCCACTAGCAACCCATCTCGAAGCAACCAGATAACTCCTACATTGTTCAAACCCACCACACCATTGAGGACGATCTCAGACCGCCATCAACCTGAGCAAGATATAGTATCACGAGAGCCAAGTAAGCCAGACCGAGGCAAGCCAGACCTCTGAACGAACGCCCTACATTGAGAACCTACTGTCACGGTAGAGCCCCACCCTACCTAATGACTTGTTGGACATCATGTATCTACTGTATCCAATTTCTACTTGCATCAATGCGGAGTCTCGCTCTCAAAATATCAATTAAGCGGTTTCTGCCAGGGAAGCGCGACAAGGCGACCCGGAAGATGCATATATCACCTACTCTATGATCACGTGTAAAATGGCCGGGCGTCAGGTTGGCAAGAATTTGGTTTACTACTCACCACCAAATAAACCTCTAGAGGATCGATCCTCAGAATGTAAGTATAACATACTTCGGTTTGACTTACTAGAGGGCCTTCCAGGATGTCTATAGTAATTTTTTGCGTCAAACTGACAGGTTGATTCAATGTTCCTACCTACCTGGTATGTCAACGTTGGTCCCGCGGGAGCTCCCCATATAGAGACAAATTGAAATAGCCCATTCTGCTTTCAAGTTCAATCTTGTCAATACCCAAATCGGACGCGATTCATCGATCGAATCATGCAAGTCCCAGACGCGATCGCGAAACTTTGTGAAGTCTGCTCTAAAGTAGACATGCAGCTCCTCACACATCAGCTCTATCCTTGTCGCAATCCGCTACCTTGCCCGGCTCCTCCATATGAGGGTCAGGACGAAAGGTACCTTACTCTTGGATCTGTGGATGAAATCAAGAGTCGGCGTTCAACCTGCGATCTATGCAGACTCGTCTCAGAAGCCCTAGATAAAGAGCCCTCAGATTTTGGCGGTACATGTCACTTAATAGAATGTGACGAGTACTGCAAGTTTACGTTGCCGAGAAATATCGAGAGTCGAGATCCTGGGATCACCCATTTCCACCTCACACAGGCTTCTATTCTCTTCGAGACGTCTATCCCGGATGATCTATTTGGACCTCCCCTACCCTGGGATGTCAAAGAATGGGATAAGCGTCGAGCCCACTTTCTCCTGCATTTTCAAGTTGGTGAATCCGATTTTAGTTAGGTTGAGAAGCTAACCGTCAAATAAAGATGAAGAGCAGATACTGCTCCAAGGAACCAGGTCTCACCGCCACTTCTACACGCTCGGATTCAGAAGTTCTCGAAACCATTGGTGGCAGATATGTCAACCCACAATTGAATCCGCAGCTTGTTCGTAGATGGCTTCACGAGTGCGAATGTGGGCATGGAGGGGTTTGCATCCCCACGTCACGGTTACAGGTCGAGGATGACAACCAACCGGCCTTCGTGATCGATGTTATCCAGTCATGTCTCGTGGAATCCCCTCCACGTTGTCGCTATGTTGCTTTGAGTTATGTCTGGGGTACTGCTACAGTATTCAAGCATCTCTTGAAGAACACTCAAATTCTTCGGAAGCCAGGTTCTTTGCGCTCGTCACCCATTCCCGCCACAATCCGAGACGCCATAACCCTAGTACGGCTCATCGGCGAACAATATCTATGGGTTGATTCCCTGTGCATCATTCAGGACGACCTACGGATGCAACAGGAAGAGATCATGCGGATGGGTTCGATCTATTCGGGAGCTCTATTTACTGTCGTCGCTGCTGCTGGAGACAATGCGAACAGTGGCCTTCCGGGCGTCACAAAGGGATCCCGTGAACAAGTGCAGAAGACATTGAAACTTGCCGATTGCGAACTCCTGACGGTCATCGAGCTTCTCAATCCTCACAGCAGAGTCGACAACACGTTATGGGCGTCTCGCGCATGGACCTTCCAGGAACGTATCCTGTCTAACAGACTGCTGGTGTTCTCAGAGCGCCAGGTTTACTGGAACTGTCGTTCTGTATCTCTCTCAGAAGAGCGTGCTCTTGAAGAAGTCCAGGATGTTGACCGGCTTCGCCCTCCGTTCCCTCAGTCACCTCAAACTGAATATGTTTCATGGGAATCCCTGCAGTCTGCAGAGTATTGTGATCTCTATCAGGACCTCGTTTACAACTACCTACAACGACGATTGACCTACAACACTGACATCCTGAATGCCTTTAATGGCGTTGCCGAGATGCTCGAGGCTCGTCAGGGTGACACGCTCTTCTGGGGCATTCCGGGATCACATTTCTCCCACACGATGACGTGGGAGTTCCTTGGTCATGTCAGACGAAACAACATTAAAGTTCCCATCTTCAAAAGCGATGGCTCTAAAGAAATGGTCCCGATTCCTTCCTGGAGCTGGGCAGCGTGGTCAGGAGAAGAATTTACCTACCTCAATGAGTTTCTAGACCAGATGAACAATCGTGTACGGCCCGTGGTTCAATTCTACATTGTGGATGAGAACCGCAAGCTCGTCAAGATCGAGGATCGGTCGCTGGAGGACAATCCAGATCGCTACGCACCTGCCCCATGGGAGGATCCCCAGCTTCATGAGGTTCAACTCCACTCCACCTCGCGTACAGGTCAGCTGCACTTTTGGACCAGCCTCGCGAACGTCAAGGCTATTCGAAGAGAGTGGATTGGCGGATCGAGACGAGTTACTTACCATTTTAACCTGAAGAAAGACTCGGAATATTCTCAGCCAGATCCTCCCGCAAACTCAACTGACTACGTTGAGGAAGTTCAACAGCAGGACTTCATTGTGGTAGCGGGGCGCGGTAGTATTGGGCTCATCCTGCTGGCCATTGAATGGAGAGATGGTGTGGCATATAGGGTTGGGAGGACAGAGGTTAGTGAAGCGCAATGGCTCGGGACAGAAAACAGGCAGTGGCGGTTGATAACTCTGGGATGATTGTTCACGACATAGTTCAACTTGAATGCGTAATTACATACCGACTTGCTTTCATGACCTGCTTTTCCGGAAGGTAGATATGTAAGTTAGGCTATAGCTAGTAAGCTTTCTAGCATAGGACGTTAGTGGACAACCTGCGCCTCCGCGAATGCATTCAAGCCCTCAAGTTACCTCATGACTTACAGGCTACCGTGACGTTCCACCAGTTTGCATCAAATTCTAGCGAGTTTGTTCCGAGCCTGTCCTAGCTCGACTCATATCATAGCCACCGATTCGTGCCCATAGCTTGCTGAACCAAGACGAAGAAAACCTCCGAAGAAAAGGACAGTTGTGCCAAGAATAGCCCGAAGCCAGCGAGACAGTCGACAACAAAGCCAAAGCTTTCTATGTCCATAGTAGTGTAAATAAACATTTCCACCCTGTCCCCGAACGAGAAACCTAGTTCGTCCTGTTAGTCCATGACTCCGTATCCCTACGTCTTCTTTTCGGGTGTGTTGTCCAAAACCACCCCTTCGTCAGTATGATCGTTCTGAATGGCACTAGCATTGAGTTCAGACCCATTACCGACATCTCCACGCAACTCGTCCAAAATACGGGTCTCTTGATATCGCAAGAATGATCGCTGGAGGAACCTGTGCGTCCGTCAGCCGTCAGTATTGTAAAAAGTATGGCGAATGACACGTACCCGTACACCCGGGTAGA
>JBBPUM010000636.1:0-14331 GCA_038094695.1 Chiua aff. virens | reverse complement strand
CGGTTCTTTAATGTCAGTTCCGAGTCATCCTCGTCCAAACCACTCCCTGAATCTACAGCCATCTCATCGTTGGTCTGCGAATTGGTCACCGCTGAAGTTACTTCTGCCTCGGGGTTGCAGATCACATCATCAGCAAACCAGCCTTACCCTGCATGGAACTGTGAAGAGTTACATAGAGTCACAGATTTCACAGAGAGGTACCTAGTATTGCAGACCTCCAGAGTTCTGTGTCAGTTCTGTGCACAACATAGTCACAATATAGTGTCACTGGGAATATTCATCTCCACAGGCTACACAGATCCACAGCCACTGACTCGACAGACCTTCAAAGAGCACTAGATTTGTAATAGTATTTACATAGGGGACATCTTAATGGGGAATGAAACAGAACCAGATACTACTGCATAGCAAAACCAGATACTGCAAAATATTCACATAGGAGGCATCTTAATGGGGAATGAAACGGAACCAGATACTACTGCAAAGCGGCCCCGGATGCTGCCAAAAAAAATGGAACTGGCTCGAATTCAAAACAAATGATAGAATCAGGATAAAACCACCAAAAGCACATGCTTAGTTGATCAATCTAGGATTGGCTGAAAGTCCTCCTCAAAGGCAATAATGTTGCCTGGCTCGTTGGCAGGTATGCTGAAAGATCAATCAGAACGAGTAAAATGTCGGAATGAATGTCTACTTCGCAGAGTTTGCCCACGCAACTCTCAAAGCCTTCGTCTTCGCAGCGTGCTTCCGGTTTTTATCGATTGCCAGTTGCATCAAGCTGAACTGCGCATAAATTTTAGAGTAGCCTTGGTATTCAAATTTGCGATCTTCCCGAGTCCCAGTTGCAGCAAATTCATCGATCGCGGCTCGTAACTGTCGAATAAGCCTTCAACGAACAACCAAATTAAGATGAAAGTATATACCGCGGTTGCTGCCAAGCACACAGCCACTTGAGGTACTTCACCAGCGAACACGTCAGGAAATGTGACTGCTAAAGACGAAGGACCGTTATAAAAAAACGAGACAATCAGGTCACCGAGCGCAGGGTGAGCCATATTGTTACTAGATCCCTAAAACAACCCCTTAGTTATGTCGCGAGTAGTAGATAAAAAAAAGTACCTCTTCGTCGACACCGTCGAATGTAAAAGCCGAACCCCGAACCAAGTTTTGGGCTTCCATTTTATTGTCGGAGGAGGGAAATGCTTCGCTCAGCTTGTAAAAGCGCAGTACGACCTCTCGAGCTTTAGATTTCAACGTGGACCGCCAGGTCATCATGGCCTCCCAGAGCTTCCTAACATCAAAACACACATCGCTGCGAGTCGGATCACTTACTAGGACGGACAATTCTTTTCGATACTGCGGCCAGTACCCTGTCGTCGAGGTGAGCATGAAATAGTCGCAAAAAGGGAATACTTACCTTGTGGCACATTCGAAGTTTCGGCAAGGGCTTCATTAAAAAACTCGGGGCTCTTGAAGTCGAGAAATTCGGGGCGGTCTACAAAAGGGTTCACCGAAGCGCTATTACACTGAGCGATTAATTTAGCACGCTCAATAACGGGACGAAAGCTGATAGGGTAGGAGCGGAGCTTGGTTGGTGACCCTTCCAACGGACCTGGGGGAGCATCTACACACGGTACTTGGGGTGGAATAGACGAGGCTTTAGATACGAGGGGTGAGTAAACAGAGGGAAAAAGAGGGGGGTAATAACACACTGCCATCGTGATCATGATGATGAGCTGTAGCACCGGAATTTCGTTGTCGAAGTCGGACGTCACGAAGAGCGGAAGGGTCTGGAGGACGGGGAAAGCGGTTGCATTGATGGTACTCATCGACGACGTCCCGAGCAACACCATTATTTGGGTGTTCGTTCACAGACCAGGTCGAATCTGTGGACCTTCAGGAACTCATCTACCCATTTCAGGGCATGGCAGGCTCACCAACATCACGGTCATCCAACACCATGTGACGACTATCGTCGGGGTCGTTTTGGGAGTGTTCCTCGGCAAGTAAGGTTGGGTCTGGTTGGGATATGAGCCAAATGACTATCGGAGTACGTGCGCCTACCAATCTCACTATCCTCAGGAATACGGCGGGTATTAGGGAAACTGTCGAGTTCTAGAATATAAGTTAGTATGAATTTCGCGGAGAGAGATAACAATACGGACCCCGGAGTGCCCTCTCGCCGATACGCTCGTCCTCATCGGGGGAAATTTCATCGACGACAAGGTCATCTGGCTGATGACGGACAAAACCTGCTCGATCAGACCGCGACCTCAAACCATCCTCACCAACCACTGCCTCGTCACCCAAATCAACATTATCGCCATATGACGGGGATTCTGAGGTCTGTAATGAGTATCGTGATCGATGGGCCACGCCCTCCAAACCATGCGCCGAATAAGCTCTCGCGAGTGGGACACGAACCCCTTGCTGGACTTGCGGGGTTCTAGAGGGAACTTGTGGCATAAAGGAACCTCCAACCGCTGGCTTACTGCAAGATGCTGGGGCGGTGGAACCACCCCGAACAGAGGGATCAATAGAACCGCAGCGAGAAGATGGAGCATTAGAGCCATTGTGTGAGGAGGGGACTGGAGAGCCACCGCGAGAAGAGGGGGTAGGGGAACCACCACGAAAGGAAGGGGCACTACGGACGGATGCGCTGAAGGCCCGACGAGAAATGGAGCTGCGAAGTGTCGGAATGATTGAACCGTGACGGACAGGAGCAGAGACCCGAGAGACAGGAGGTTGCATCTGAGATGCAGAAAGAGTCTCTTCTGGGACGGGAATGGTGAAACCGTAGCGAGAACCATCTACCGAAGCTTGATAAGCAGGCACAGGTGGTGGGCGAGCGCTCGGGTGCGTCAGAGAGCCGGCAAGAGCCTAGAGGTCACCTTAGCTACTAGAGAGCGGATAATACAAAGTTGCATACCTTATCACTAGAATACACCCTCGAAGCAGCAACTGAAGCGTTGATAGCAAGAGGAGCCATCGGATTTAATGGCTCGTCGGCAGTGGCACTCGCGAGCTTGGACGTCCTAGCAGTACCTTGGGTTTGGATACGTTCAATGTTCTCGAACTGAGATTTTCGACCGCCTTTCCCCATGTTTGTCCTGAAAGACCGACGGAGCGCTGAATTCGGAGCCGTGACAACGACGGTAAGCCCCTGCCAATGAACTAAGAAAACCAAACCTTCATCATTGACGCTGGCACCTGTCTTCGTTTTCTTGCAAGAGTCTGCGGTTTGTGCGCTATCATCGTTCACAGCCTGCAAAGCGCGTTTTGGCTTCTGATAGGTTGTAGCCTTCGCCATTGCAAGAGAGTCGTGAGAGGAGCGAACGAAGGAGACAAGTACTAGACACAAACGGTGCAGAATCAAGCTGGCGACGTGCGTGGTACGACTCGGATCAACGCAAGGCCCTTTATACTCGTCGCCAGCAGGTACTATTACCTTCGATTATCCCCGATTACCTTGACATGATTTTTGAATCCGTTTCCCAATGGTACCGGTTGCTGTCATAGAGAGTCAGAATACACGTTGCGTCCAAGGCTTTTTAGGTCAAACATGCGTCCTTGTTACTTCAGCTACATAACCCATTTAGGACAAGCGATCGGTTGTGGTAATACGATTTGTCGTATCATATACTTTGTTAGCGCCGATTGGCGGCCATCAGGACATACTATACGGGTACGTATGGCCAGAATAAGTTGACTTCTCTCCAGTCTCTCTCCAGTGGCAACACTCATCGACGACTTCTCTTTGACGTCTCGGGGTGCACTTGACCAACCGCCTTGCGCTTTGCTTGAATATCGATACCGAGCTGTCTACGCGCAGTCGCTGCTTGTGGCGAAACCCTCTTCGGCTCCGTCACTTCGAAAAATGCATCGAGCAAAACATTTCTAAGAACATCGTGAGTGAGGGGTGTGTCAACCGGGTTCTGGTGGTCATCCCGAATGGCGTTGTAGAGTCTCTTTACGTATGGTGCTAGGTCCTTGAAGTAGGGGGTGAAGTATTCCAATGGTGCTCGAGTCGTGAGCTCTCCCGTCTTTGTACTCCAGAGAACTACAACTTCTGCCAGAGTTTTGCAACTCGCCCACGCACGCAAATAGGTGGACTGTTGAACCGGAAGAGGTTCTACTCCCGGGCTTGTGTACAGAATACACATCCATACGAGAACATAGACGATCGATTCAAGATCGTGCTTCGGTTGATGAGTCACATTGACCGCGGTTTCCGATCCGAACGCCCTTAGGATGTCGAGAGCCATGAAAGGGACTGTACCCTAAGCAATGGGTCAGCACAACACTGGGTATGATATCATTGACCCTTCATACCGTTCGTTCCCCTTCGGATACAGACTGTTCTTGATCCATGAGCTTGGAATAATCGAAATCAATCAAGAGACCACGGTGGTATTTGTGCTGTCGAAGTATTTCCTCCCGGGCGGAAAGGCGTGCAAGAATCTTCGGGTCATTCGACCCACTCTGCCACTGCTGGGATTCGTACGGAAAATCGTACATCAACACGTTCTTGATACTAACGTCCCGATGAAGAACATCGCATCGGATAACAAGTAGCTCGTGAACTGATTACCGCGTTCAGCTATTACCTTCGCGCATGATGGAATGAATACGTACCATCGACGATGTCGATTAGAACACTGATGAGCTCGTGAATGCACGAGAATTGTTCAATAGGTTTACCGACATGCTCGAGGAGTAATTGCCGATGAATTCGTACCTCGGGTAGTTCACCCGGAGGTAAGTTACACAATAAATAGTTGGGTCTGCGTAGGCTTGTCGAGTCGTCTACTCCCCTTATCTGAACCGTCCATGCGGTTACAAGAATAGGGACCCCGTATGTCAATCCCCTCTCCTTAATTCGGGTCAATATCTGCTCCTCATTGTCAACACGTCCTATTCGCGCCCAAGATATCTTGACAACATAGAGCTTGGCTTCGGAAGGTCTCCTGACAGAAAAGCAAAGAGTAGCCCTGCCGCGGATCATATCGCTGCTGAAAATGAGATTTACAATGATGAAGGTTTCACCGCCGACTTGGATGGTCGCAGGGGTACGAAGTTGATTTGACCGAGTGATGACCGGAGAGAAAAAAAGGGTGGGGTCGTAACCGACGAAGTCTTTGGGGGCGAAGACCAATAAATACAGCACCCGAATGAGTAGGTCGGCACTACGGTGGATGGAGTATCCACGGGAATGAACAGCACCAGAGCGGTCAAAGAGGTGAAGGCGAAAGAGTAATTGGGAGATGGATAACGCGATAACGAAACGACGGCCAGGCTGTGCCACAAAAATGGCGTAAGCTTTCCGGGAGACCTGCTTGGACATACGAGACCAGTCCCTTGAGCTAGAAAGCTCGAGGAAGGAGACGACGTCACGCCAGGAGTTCGGGCCACTGGGGTCAAACGGGTCCTTCTGGAGCAGAGCAACGTCAGGTTTCATTTTCATGTCAAAGTCAGTTGGGGCAGGCTTTGTCGCAAATTCCGCGGACCAGAGACGTTGTGTATCTGTCACAGTTCGTCTTTTTGACCTTGTTTGTACGGAACCTGAAGACGGGGCTACGTGGCACATCGCGGCGGTGATGTGATTAAGCCAGGAGGCGGTCTTTGTTTCTTCCGTCCCCGCCCGCGGTATATATGTACCCTCTTCAGTCTCGACCACAGTGCCCTTCGAATCCAAGCTCGGAACCGTCCTTGTGATAGTTAAGTTGCGTCGTTTTCGTTTCTTGCGGCGACCCGAAGACAAAGAGTCATCCTCCGAGGTCAGTACAGGTACCGTCTGACCATGAGCAGTCAACGGCGAGTGTCGAAGGATGTTGGGGAGAAGTAACGGCTGCCAGGATTTTCGTTTCACGTCGTAAAGCGGCGTTGGGTCGCCATTCAAATCCGAAAGCGTCGGGTCCCGAACCCCTGAATCCTGGGACTGTTGGTATTGCTGGTAAAGTTCTAAAACGTAATGTGAGGGATCTCGACCTCGAGTCCGGCTCGGTTCTTCGATCGTGGCACCAAGTAACTCATTGTATAAGTCTTCGTTGAGTGGCGCGGCTTGATATAGTTTTAATGACGTAGGAACCGATGCGGTCTTCAGGACGAAAGGTGTGAATGATAGCGAAGTGGCGGCATTTCGAGGAGGTGGAGTAACAGGTCCTGGCAGCGTCATCACTGAAGGGTTGTTACAAGGAGGGGTCATTCAAGTGTTAAGCGCCACGGTTTGGAACGTGGAGTATGTACTACGGAAAAAAAGGCACGTAACTCCGCGGCTGTCGCATCAACGAAGATGCTCGTTCATCCGTCTATCCAGGATTTCATAGAATCGATACTAATCTGCACTAGCTACTGCTACTGCGTAAGGGAATAATAAAATTGTTTATTCCAGTACTTGTTCAACCAGAAATCCAAGGAGAGTTCGTAACTAGTTTGAGAGGTGAGGTGTGAATTAGCCTTCTTACCAAAGCGGGGGATGATGTGTGCAGGAGAACGAAGATGGACTAAGGGAATCACGTCACCAATGCGTGACCCGTCCCTTCTCGTCGCGCGTTTGAGGGAGTACAGACCTGATGCGGAGTCCGTTTCGGTGGACACATTCAGGCGCTGGACGTATACGAAAAAAGTGTTGATGCCTGTAATCCGGAAAATGAGTCGCAGCTGCACAACTATATGACCTAGGCAAAAGTTTGAGTCTGGTGGTCAGTAAGACGAACTACGAGCGCACCGTGCAAGCCCCTCGCAGGCCAGTCGCTTTCGACTGTCGGGCTGATGATCGCACAGTCATAGCAACCGGAAGGGGCATGTTGCGAAGGAGGGGCAACGACAAGCGTTTGTGCAGGCTCCACCGATTCTGGGTCGTGCCAAGTTCGTAATTGCACCTGGACTTTTGACCAAATCTGTATCTTCTGGGTCGAAAGGATGGAATTATCCGCAGGTGCTCTTCTCCCCGCTACGTCGTGTGGTTCATCAAGTAAGCAGCGATGCAAACACCCGTTGATGGCATCGGGAAGGTCGGAAAGTCCAAATTTCTCAGAAGCTTCGTGAATAGTGATGCTGAAGGTAGGCTTGAGAGCCAAGTGAATGGCTGTGGTGGACGAGGAAAATGTTCGTAATGGGAGCGGGACACTTGGGGGTGGGTTGTTAGCGAGGCCTTCGGCGACTTTGAAATAATCCACGATCGGTCGAATTGGAGAGCAGTATTGAGCCAAATTACGCGTCTCTGCGTCCGGTTCATGCTCCTCTTTGTCCCTGTCGTCATCATCGTCTTCTTCGGGTGGTTGTTCAGCGGAGTCAGTGGCGATTTTCGTCGCGAGATCGAATCGAAAACATTTATCCACACGATCGAGGTGGCGAGCGATTTGTGAGTAGTAGTTCTGGTTGTTTCCAGAGCGCGCAGGGTTCTTGACCTCGGTAACGTGTGCGTGTTCCGTGACGTCTGCACTCCACTGCATAACGGCGCCCGAGTCTCGAATAGAAGGTACCACGTGCTGGAGAAGTTCGAGCTTCAGAATATGGAAAGGTTTGGAACGTCCTCCGGCGGCAATGATGGAGTCCTTGTGATCATGAAACAGCTGTAGGGCAGTGTCCAATTTTCGCAAGGCATGCTCATCGAAGGAGGGCATTTGTGCGATGTACCGGAAATCCATGAGTGCATGCACGGCAGTGAGAAACCGGGGAGGAACTGCACCAGCAATGATGCCGACGATATACCGCTGCATAGAGCGGTGATCACGGCCCGTTACTTGCTTCAATTTTGAAACTCCCTCCTTGAACGCGCGGTATCCGACCAGTGGCCGAATGAGAGTGAACCGATAGTCGATCTCAGCATCGCCCATGACGGCAATGCACCACTCTAAGTCATGGTCGAAGAAGAACCTGTGGAAGTGATGAAGGGCCTCTGGCTTGACGAATCTCGCCGGACTTGATAAAGGCCAGTCGATCCAGAAGGGATTATCCACACCATTAAGGCCGTACGTCTTGGCATATTTGAGGAAATTGACGTAGTCATCAGGGTGAATTTTCGAGCATATGGCATGAATTTCATTTCTGGTTTGCTCGGCGGTACGCGGAGGATGTAAGACGCCGTCGCCAAATTGATGGTGTACCGCAGTAGATATCGGTAACGCTCTCGTGCTCGTGCATGCGATCATGCCCTCTTCAGGAGTATCGGCTATGTATCCAACGAGAGGTGTATAACAATAGCGAAGGTTACCGGCCGGGTCGCTCATTACGACGCCAACGGAAGCCGCAATCTTCAAAGGTCGTAGGATGATATCTAAACAATGGTGGAAGAGACGATCCGACAAGAGACTGCGGACCCGCGACTTCTTATGGATAAATGAAGGAACGGGGAGGAGGGCGAGAAGGAGATGAGCATGGAGTGAGCCTTTGCTACGAATGTCAGCATCGATATTTGCGAGACTGATGAGTAAAGGATGTGCCATGCGGTTTCCAGACATGGCTGATATGTTAGTTTTATCGGAGGACAAGGTAACACCCAGCAACGTAGACCCTGCCGGTAACTCGTCCTGGAGCAGATGTCAACGACAAGAAAGCCATGTATTCTGATATCTCATATTTACCTGCAGTTCCCAAGCATGGTCGCCTGAGAGCCAACTTTCATAGACACGAACCAAGCGAGCGGCTGTTGTCCATACCTTTCGAGGAACGAAGGAGATATGGCGTTCAAACAGCGGATGGCTGAGCAACGATTGAAGACACTCGATCGGATCCCGATAATAGAGAATGACAGAGCGCTTTGTCGGAACTGACAAAGTAACCGTGAGGGATTTCCAGCGTGATCCAGACGGTAACATCTCTGCAAGCAAACGCAGCTGTCTTGCAGACCGGAACGATATTGGGAGTGACCTAATCTGAGTAATCGTCAGCAGAAGTCAACAGACAAAGTGAAGTACTCACCAGATTCAGTGACAAAAACTTGTCAATCCCTGCCATGCTCAGACCCGAGCGCAAGAGCCAAGAACCGAGCTGCCAATCGTCCTGCGAAGCAAAAGGGTAGAATACATTCTCCCGACGTAGGTCCCCGTGCGTGTCGCAAAAAAACTCGTCCATAAACGTCTGGCCTCCGGGAAACACTTGAGGTACGTTTGGATGATACTCCATTTTCTCAGTGGAACCTTCATTTGGAGGCTGTAAGAGGTCTTCGTCTTCAGGATCGGAGTGAACTGGGAACTGATCATACAGGTCATCAAAATGATGCTCGTCAGAGAACTGTAGGTGAGAATCAGCTTGATGACGGGATTGAGAACGGCACGACCCAGCAGCTCCCTGGTCTGAGACGTCACGGGGGTCGTCGACTTGGAGTGGCGGGTCATGAGCTTGGATGAGTGTACCACAGCTGTTCGAGGGCTGATTCAAGTGCCGGAGAACATTTGTGTCGTTTGAAAAACGCTTTCCACAATCCGGGCAGAAGGAAAGCTTCTCCACGCGTCGCAGTTTTCGCTTTGCTTTGGGCATGGGCTATATTGACGTTTGAGGTATGTCCTGGGGCGTAAATTTCTCGGACTAAGTAGTATATTCTCAGCGACTATACCATGCGACTGTTTACATACTTATTCGCCACATGGAATTTCGTGCTTGCGACGACGGTCACTTTCGTCTAAGCCTGCCAGGTTGATCAAACTTGAAACTTCTATGGATCCGAGTCTAGGATTCGTCGAACCAGCCACGGTAGATAGCCCATTTCGAATGGATCAAGCTTCGGTCCTTCCCCAGGTGAGTCCACCCCAATTTTCTCGTGTTCCAGTGCGCTAAGGATGAGCTCCAGGACCAGAGTCAAGACATACTCATTCCACACAATCCATCCGAAGCCCAGCTCTTGATCGCCAGCGCGCGGATCGACTACCGTATACGTGTTATTCAGAAAGACCTCGCGGACCACTTCATTCAGCGGGACCTGTTGCGCCTGGAGTTTAATCGCTTACAACGTCAGCAAGCTCAAAAGAATATCGTTGAAGCCGAGTATCATATCGGGCGTGTAAGGCTGGGTATAAGGAAAAGCGGGCACTATACCTCGCTAACGGCGTCGGATTCACTGTTGACGAGCGCTGCCCATCATGCGGCGCCGGATTGTGGGTACTTGAGTGCTAGTTCTTCTCATCTTGCTATGCTTACAATAATTTAGGTCATTTCGTACTGGATCGTTACGCATCTGGATCTGTCAACGCGGCCACTACTACCGGGGCGGCTATCACTGACGCAGGCAATTCGTGAGAGTAAACAATGAACTTGAACGTTTGAACTTTGTAACTTCGTGGCACACACCCTTTTTTATCATTCATACGTATGCCAGTACATACTGTACATAGCCTGCTCAGTATATAACTTGGCCTAGAGTTTGTGTATTGACCCGTACCATTAGGTCGGGATTCAGAGACGTGCGGTAAGTGTGTAACAGCAAGACAAGTACATTCACGGCCACACCGCCTAGGTAATTGCAGTATGGGTGTCATCACGTGCAAGTGCTGGATAAGATGCCGAACTTTCCTCTCTACGAAAACCATCCTCCTCGCTAGCACAGGAAATTCGGTTTCGAGCGGGTCGTCATCGAGGAGGCAAGGATCACCCAGTTCTGGGGATGTTCAGATCCAGACTCAACCCTCAGTCCGATTGTTGACGGATGGTCTGATGCGTAAACAGCGAAGCTCCTCAAACGCAGATCAGAAAGAGCAGATCCTCGAGCCCTGCATATTCGACAAGCGAAGGAACTGCATCCTGAACGTTCATGGATCTCGTGGATGGTGACGTCAAAGGACCCTTTGCGGCCGTGTTTCTTGAACGAAGCATATCGGTGCAAGTCGCGGGTTTGTCCAAGTCTGTTTCTCTGAATCGGGGGTCGCAGATACCCGCGGTGTTACCCGTACGGAACCCTATGAATCTTGAACGAAGCGTGTCGGTGCAAGTCGCGGGTTGTATCTGCGTGTGCTGACAGGAACACCATACTAGAGAGAAGTCTATCGCGCAAGTGTCTGGACACACTCAGAGGAGCTGGTGGGAAAGGCTGGGGAGAGCGGTGGGGTTGGCAATCGGTGTCAGAGGCAGGGAAAGTACGTGAAGCGAATGACAGGTTGGAGTCGACGGGTGGGCCATGAGGTTGTGAAGGGAGAGGCTGTTGGTTTACAATACGTTAGCAAGAAAAATATCACGAATATTCACAATCGTATACCAACAGGAAGTGTGGTGAATCGACGGGATCTAGATGATTGGAACGAAGAGGCAGATAGAGTAAGACGAACCGGAGTCAATACGCTGGATTGCACCGGGCACGTCATTCGCATCAATGTGCGCAGGCAACATAATCACCGAGTTCCACTGTTCGTACAACCGACGCCTACCCGGACATTAATGAAGAACTGCCAAACTGATCTACAAAAAGAGCAGGGACTCACCTGATCGAGAGGGAAATTATGCAATCCGTTTGTCCTTCCGTGGCATCGGTGCTGCCACTGCTCGAAGAAAAACTGGAACTCGATCAGAGCTTCTGTGGCAATGTGTGATGCGTGTAGAATAGACGAAGGATGGTCACTTTGGGGGGTGACACGGGAAAAGCGTAACATCGTATGGGTAGGGGATACGAACGAGTCTGACCGAGGATCGAGGACACCTTAGCAGCGGACCAGATTAGTTAAAAGTGGAATGGGGGTTAGGTTGGCCGCGAAACACGAAAAGAGGATCGGTCTAGGAGGATGGTGGCGGGAGAGACGGTCTTGTGCGGCTACCGTTTTCCAATCAGGATTGGGACTGATCCAGTATTGATCACCACGTTCCGCACAGAACGTTTCATTATCAGATCGTGCAACGGATTCGATATCGTATTCTGACGAGATGTTTCCCGTACCAGGTTTCTTGCTGGAAACGGATCAGGAGAGTCTAGAAGGCAAGTACAAGCAACAACACGGACGAAAAGGGAACACTTCTGAACAAGTGCTTACATAACTGCTTCTCTATCTGACTTCCATTTCTAGGAATCCATCTTCGTCTTCTCCTTCGCCTCGAGGGGCTGGCATCAGCTCCTGTTTCCCTTCCACATGAAGTCTTCGTGCTCGTTCAGAACAACCTCCTTCATGATCAGTTACCACTCTCAATACGTCCATTTCTCTGAAAAGGACTCGTAACGAGCTTACCACCGTCCGCATTTGCAGTCGCCCTGCTGCCCTCAATCATCGGCTCGACGGAGGCTGAGAGAGACGGAGAGGAACAACCCCTCGTATGTTTTCCCTTTTCTTCTGCGAAGCCTTTTTTCATCGGTTCCGTCATTGTCCACGATTTAGCTTTCGAAAAACTTCAATCAGCGCACGCCATGTCGACCCCTTTTCGACATTACCATCACATCCGTTCCTCGATCTCTCCCTTCACCTCTGACGACACGGCTGTGGGATCACTTTGCCTTTGCTATTCATCTCGAGAACTACACTCGATCTGTGAGTGCCCGCATTCTTTGGCTAGCTTCCCGCTATCAGGTCAATTCGACTTACACAATTCAGCTCAGTACGGCTCTGGCGATGAATGGTGGGGCAAAAGCGGCGGCACGAACTATCGTGTCTGTTCCGCTGTAGCTACCGTGTGACGAACACAGCTCATCGCCAGTTTCCTGAATCCTTTCCATACCCTTGGAGCTGCCTACAATAATGCCGCGTAATCGTATGTGGACGGCCTGTGACCTCCACCACCCTCGATAGTGCAAGTGAGAAGGGGGAAGACGAGTTGAGAGGCTTCATGGCCGGGAAGAAATGTGGTGGGTGATTTGGTCTATTGCGGACCCGATGGAGTATGTCTGATGGAGCGCTAGATGCGTTGCTATGGTTCGTAGGCGGACACATGATGAGTCTTCGAAACGGACTAGCTCATCAAGTTTGAGAAGGGAGATGTCATACCGATGTCCGAGGTGGCGTTGCTGCGCGTGGACCGGTTGGACTCGATCAGTACCCACTACCACTGCCAAAGGAGACCGGTATGAAATAGAGGTGACAGTCTGGGACCCCCGGGGTGCAACAGCGGCGGCAAGCAAGGTGGCTAAGATAGATGGATGGCCGAAGAAGAAGCAGAGATGTGGTTTGTGCTGCCCATGTCTCCGGACGAAGAGGGAGTTGCCGGGTCCGTGGCTAGGGCCAGTGCCGAACTCATGCTGCGGAAGGATGGACTGCCGGAAGGCAAGAGCATTGCGGCAAACGACTCGAATGAGAATCTGCTGTTGACAGGACCCAGTGGTAAGAACCAGTCTACGCCTTGTTTGGACGTGCGCTCGTTGACGTTTTAGGTAGCTCCAATATGACTGGCACGTGAGAAGAGGACCTCATTCCCCTCGCTCACCTCCGTCAAGGTCTTTTAATGAGGACATGAGTTGATCCCATTACTCTGAGCTATCTAACACTCACGTGTCCATCTTCACATGCAAAGAATTTGTTGGCGTCTCAAAGGTAATTCACGGAGGCTGTCAATGCTGTTGGTCTGTTTTCATCCAGAACTGAGTCAGCCGCATGTCGATCTGATTGGTGAAGGGATGTTGATAAAGATGACTGAGCTATCACCCTGATAGCCACATGGAGGTCCTCGAGACTCAAGCAAGTTGACACCCTTGCGACGACATATGCATACAGTTGAATTTAACCATACTAAAAATCTGTGCCGGTTTTAGATGGGTCTGCATGTTTTGACCATACTCCGCCTTCAGACAGATTACTAGAGCCTAGGAAGTTTCTGCTTTTCATGATGGCCTTCATTCCCACATGCATGTTGTATCCTGCTACGAGCAGTTGTAGTTAAATTCATGTTGTATGCTACTACTGTTACATGTGTGACTGAATTTAGTTTGTTATTTCTTGACATGGTAACTTATGTTGCTCCCAGTGGCAGTTCACTTCTTGATAACTTCGAAAGTCAATCTTGGTTCGAAAGCCTGTGGGGAACTGTACAAGTAAGGTGACACTGTGTGGTATTGGCAGATCTTGACAATGTTACCAGAAGACTGTGAAGAACTTGGTAGAAGAAATGCTAGACTGTGCAGTCTTGGCACAACTGGGACTCTGTGGCCCAAAAAGGTTGGTTTGCTGATGATAGTTTAAATTCATTGCACGGTAGTCGTTGGAATGGCCATAAGTATGACCTATTCCCTCGCCCCAGAGATATCGGAGAACCATGTCACGATCGACGAATCTTTAGCCAATGTGAAAGTAAGTAAGGCCGTGTGAAGACAGTGTTAGCTCACCTATTCACATAGTACTCCCTCCAGTCGCCACCATCACTAGCGATATGCGACATTGAGGTTAGATCGGGACAGGTATGGCCTTTTTCAAATGCTGGGATTAAATG
>JBBPUM010000635.1:0-14342 GCA_038094695.1 Chiua aff. virens | reverse complement strand
TATAATCCAATATATTATTTTGTGTCAAACAATAGTTTTTTATGTGACACAAAGTTGTTCCTGCCAAGAGCAGATACTTGCCAAATAAGTCTATATTACATTCTATCACATCTCCCTGGGACATCAAAAAATGTTTGTGTCATCACACAGAAAAAGGGTCTATTAGACACATCTTTTGATAGTAAAAGATGTGTTTAAGAGACCCTAAAAGGGGGTCATCTGAAGTGGCCTAGTCACAAGGGCTTCTCCCAAGTTGAAGGACTAGACTTTGATGAAATATTCAGCCCAGTAGTACACTTTGAGACAGTGCAATGTATGCTCACCCTCACTGCAATAAATGGCTGGTACTTGATGACACTTGATGTCTGATCAGCCTTCCTTCATGGAATACTGGATGAGGAACTCTATGTGGAGTTTCCTGAGGGTTTTACTGACTCAAAACTCAGTGGCAAAGTGCTTTGCTTACTCCAAGCCATCTATGGCCTTAAGCAAGCCAGTTTAGCATTGTGGAAATCATTAGATAAATCCATGAGCACTTTAGGCTTCAAGCATTTGAAATCTGATGCTGGCCTCTTTATCTATAAGCAAGGAACACTGGCAAATATCATTCTAGCTATTGTCTATATAGATGATTCCCTCTTCTATGGACCTAATAAACAGCTAGTAGACAAGCTGAAGGCTGCATTCATGAAGAAATGAGAATGTCACAACCTTGGGGAACCAACTGAATTTCTCAGGATGAGAATAAATTGAGAGTCTAAAATCATCTGGATAGACCAAATCAGTTACCTTGACAAGGTACTTGAGCACTTTGGCATGACTGATGCAAAGCTGGCTCATACACCCTTACTGCTAGTATTTGCAGGTCTGGTCCTAGGACCACTAAAATGGTCTGGTGTGGTCTGGTCTTTTTATTTTTGGAAAAATAAAAAACTGCAAAAAAAACCAGTTGCAACCAGTCTTTTTGTGCAACCAATTATACCCCTTATATGTACTCATCATACCCTATTTTGTGTAATTTTTCTGGGATTTTAGGAATTTATTTCAAATTTTTACATCCTCTGATCATCTAGTACATAGAATATATGACATATGACCTAGAAATGGCCATATCTTGATCATTTCTGAGCCGATTAGCTAGATCTGAGTGTCAGCACCTAGCCCTGGATCTATATTTGTTCCCACTATGACTAAGCCTGATTCCCACATTTACAGCCATAGTGTACATGTTCACATAGATCAGATATTTATGATATCATAATGACATATGATTTTAAAATGCTCATATCTCAGTGATCTCTTGGTTGATTCAGCTAGAAATTGGAGCAAGAGGTAGCTGCTAATCTAATCTACATTTGATCTCACTGTAGATAAGTATGAATCAATCTCATGCGCATATGGCATCAAAAATCAGTCTAGACCAGTTTAGACCAGTTCTAAAATGTTTTAGGACTGTTTAGGACTGGTTTTGGGTGATCCAGTTTGGTTTTTTTTGATTCAGAAATTATTTAGGACTAGTCTAGTCTTGGCCTTTCTAAAAAAAGCAAAAAAACTGGACCAGACCAGATCTGTAAACACTACTTCTGAAACAAGCCTAAGACTTGAGCTTGTAAGAGTGTAGAAGGGAGAGGCTAAGTCACTCAAGAGAGGCAAAAACTCCAAGAGAACTTTACTGAAGTCTCTGGAGGTGGCATCAAGCATTTATATACTAAACTACTATTTGTACATGTTTGTTTTTATTTCTTAATAGGAAATCATACACTAATAAGAAGAAAATCAATGATTGGTTGATAAGGAATGGCTGTGTGCCATGCACTAGGCATGAGGTGTTTATTGAAGATAAGGAATCAAAATGAGTCATAGATAAGAGATAAGGCATAGCTTTGATATCAGAAATGAAAGATAGAAGCATAAATGTGGCAGCTAATTGGATTAGGTTCTGAGTATAGCCTTTACATGAGGCATAACACGTGTAGGTCATGTGATCAAAGAAAGTAAAGATCAAGTTAGAAAATGTAAGGTGAAAAGTTGGAGTGACTGTTAAGGTTAGGGGTAAAAGTTGAAATCATAACAACTTCTACAGGACTTCTAGCATATTTCACCTACACACTCAAAGAGAGGTATGTTGAACCAACTTCAGGACAACCAACTGTGTGATCTCTTGTCACAGTCCTCTTCTGAATCTGACAGAACAGTGACAGAAGGCTATTGACTTCACTTGCACCCTGATTCACTAGGAAATAATAAATGAGTTTTTCATCCTTCAACTACAGAACTCAAATCTCAAATCACTCCAGAAGCCCTACTCCAGCTTCAAGCATGAATAGAGAGATCTATCACCTCTCTCCAAGTAGTCTTTGTCAAATTGAGTAATCCATGACTGAATTTGAATATCCCACTGACAAGAGAAGTAGCAATGTATTATCCAATGCATCTTCAATGGCTTCTAGAGGATCTGAGGGAAATAGTAATGAACACTGATACATATCCAGCATTTACAATTCAATCCTAGATAACTTCTTTGGATTCACCCCTAGTACTGCATATCAGGATTCCATGGAGACTCACATTGGCTGAGAGTCTGATGTTTCAGACTAAGCACACACTTGCCTCCTCTTTCTGTTTCTATAATGAATCTCTTAGATCTATTTATGAAGGAGTGGGTTGGGCTTTCTCAACTCAGACATATGATCTTGATCCTATTCCTCTTTCTTTCTTTCACTTTCAGGGATACAAAGCTTTTCATATTGACACTTTCACACCTCACATTATTCCTTTTGTTGATGACTTCCAATTGGACAATCCAATTTAAAATTAGTTAACTTCATTGTCCTTTCTAATTCCTCTTCTCTTGTTTCTTTGTAATCACTTGTGAAGAATGAAGAGGGCACTGAGGTCATCACTGACATTTGGAATTATATATAGGACCCAGCACTCACAATAGAAGTGTGGAATTCCCACTTTGATTGTCAGTTCTGGAGGAAGCATACATCAGCAAATTAGCCCTAGTCTGTGCAGAACTATCCAGTTACGTAAAGCATGACAGACTTTGAAGGATAGTTTCTACTAATGCATACAAAGTTCTTTGACTACACAGACCTCTATAGTGTTTTGCATTAGACTACACCAGGTGCTCATATCCATATGAAAAAATAGGAAAATACAATTGTCTATTGTAGCTAAACTACAATCATGATACTATCACTAGACTAGAATGCAGATAAAACTCAGGACATCAATCTAAAACCACTACAAATTTGTCACTGTGCACAATCATTAAATTCATAGATATCTGTGCCAAGCCTAGTTTCATGTCAGTACCAATTACATTGAAACAATTATACAATAGAATTTTAAAAGTACCTGCTTGTGGATGCCTATGCCACTCAGCATTCTCAAGTTTTTGCAATATGCTTTGCATTATGGTTGATTTGTTGTTATATGTCCAAGAAACAGGTGAAAACCTTCAAGTTCAAGTAAGTGTTGAATTCAAATGTACTATGGTCCTGTTGGGAGCCACTTTGTGTATACTTGTCCAATGCAGCATGGAGCTACATCAAAAAGATAAGCTCAAGAGGGTATAAAAAGGATATTAAAAAATTACAGCAGTTGCTACAAGACAAATGGTAACCCTGGAGATTTCATGAGAAAACACTTTGAGGAAAGCTGAACCAAGTGATATGGGTGAATAAAAAATTCCTTGATGCCAGTGAGAGCTGTCAATGCAGGATGGGCCATGTTTCTCATAGAGCCCTGAGAGTAGAGTCAGCATGAAGAGCCACCACCAAGTATTTGACATGCCTAGTCATCCACACCATCCCTAAGGAAGTTTGCTCCCTTGATCAATTGCTGAGCCATCATTTGATTGTCTGCTGTGGTGTAATCAGTTCCAATCCCATAATGCTGTGGCAATGTCTCACAACTTACAAGCCTTTGCTTTGATTGTTGACTGCCATGTCATCAGAGCCTCCCAAAGGTAGAGCATTGCAATGAGCAAACTCATACCACAAGTCATAGGCCTTACCAAGATTGCAAGTGGCTTGTAATAGTTTGGCCAATAACCTAAAGAACTATGATTATTCAATTAAAAAAAATTCACAGAAGACACATACCTGATGGGATAGTATCATACCTGAGAAGTGCCCCATTGAAAATCTCTGTGAACACTACATCCAGGAATGCAGACCACATAGGGAACAGATCCTTTGTTGCAGAATTATATTGTGCAATCAACTTTGCCTGTTTGATCATCTCACAAAACTTGTATGGATAAGAATGCGATTTTGTTGGGGAACCACTCAAAGGACCATCTGGCACTATCTGCTAAACTGAATTGGAGGATGACTAAACCATTCTACATGAGCAATCTACAGGAATCTAGAAATAAAAATGAGGCCACCTCATGAGAATCTCACTGCTCTTGACTGTATATTGTACAAATTTGTTCTAGTAAGGGGGCACAAGGGAATCCATTTCACTGATGATACTCTAGTATGATGTCTTCACCAGAAACTTGAGCTGATTCAGCAAGTAGCACAGGATCTATGAAGAGTAACTATGATCCATATGCAAGTGAACACTTACCTATTTGAGAGTTAGAAAAATGAGTTCATGTCTTAGGTTCTTCACTGCCTCCTCATATTCCTAGATGAGAAGTCTACAATAATGAAATATATAAGTATATCTTAAAAGTCTGTCAATTACATTACCTATTGGCAAATCTGCACCTTCACAGAAAGGTTCTATATGGTATTATCATTTTCATCATGAGAGAAGTGTATAAATATCATGCACATACCTTGTATGCACAGGGGTATAAGTACTGCTTTAGCCCTCAGGGCCTATTATTTTTATCAGAGGACATCTCATTGATGACATCTGACTGAATCTGATGAGGGTGCCTAGGATGTATGAATGGGAGGCTCTTGTTGCCATGGTTATGGTCAATAGAATCTTTGTTTGTACAACTGTGGTAAGGGGACCAGGGAAGGAAGACTTTTCATACTAGGGTTGTACTTCAAGGTTGAGATCATGGACAGAAGACATTCTCAACAGAGATAGAGCCTGAGTTTGAACTCTCTGTTTTACTTGCAAGCTTCTGAGTGGAATGGATGGGACCAGTAAAGAGAGTGGTCTGTGGTGAGGAACAACTAGAGAGCTGCCCCAAGATGAAGGAGCTGTAGAGCCACTATAAGAAGCAAGAGCCATGGAGGCTGTCCCAGACACAGGTATTCTAGAGGAGTTTTGAGAAGGGAGACAAGAGGGAGCTGTTGATACAAAAGATGGAGCTATCAAACCAGTGCAAATGGCAGGTGAGATCATCAGGGTACTATGAGAAAGTGTAGAATCAAGAGTGGTGGAGGAAAGGGAAAAGCCATAATGTGATCTTATATCATCCACCACACTGGCTTCAGTAGGAATATATTCTAGTGTTTTGGTGGGAAGAGCTTGAAAAAATGGACTTGGAAAAATGCAAAATACATATAGCAAACTCATCCTACTTACAACCTTTCCTTTTGAACTCTGCTTGACTGACTGCTTCTCTGACATGGATATTAGAGGATTGAGGGGCTTATTTGTGGTGGCAAGGTCTACCAGTCTGACCTTAGCAGCAGTAGATTGAGTTTACATGTGTTTGATGTTTTGCAACTGGACCATCTGATCACCATTGCCCTTGTTGACCCTCAAAGACCAACAGCTTGAACTGTCATCAGCCTCTAATGGATCTGACAGAAAAAAAAAAAGAACATGAGCTATGGGTGAAAAAATTTGTTCTCACTGGGATATGTTTTGGATTTCTTGCACAGATTCATCAACTGGTTGCTACCACTAAGATGAGCTACTAGTTCCAGTCCATCTCTAGCTTGTAGAAAAGTAGAAGGACTCTTTGTTGCTGAACCTTTCTTTATCACAATAAGGATTAATGGTGACTGAACAGATGACAGGAGTTCAAAAGTAGATGACTCAGAATGGCAGTAATGTCCATAATTTTACTGTGCTTTATACAATTATACATGTGGAGACCTTTGAAGACTACTAATAGCAGAACAACTCATCAGTAATATGACTTACCTCTGAAGATACATTGTGGCATGTAAGCATCAATAGCTGGTGAAACCAATCACTGGCCACATTTAGTAGTCTCAAAGTGACAATTATAACATAATGTCACCATGTTGCTACAGGCCTCAAATTTTGCAATAGACATTGCTGACTTACTATTTGAAATAAATGAAGTAATTTCCTTGTGCTTCTCCATTCACTTCATAGGGACTTCAAGTACCATAAGTAACTACTGCATACCATTTGAACCAGATACTTACAGGTAGTGCTTTGGATCAAGGGCTAGGTACCTGAGGTGTCAAAGACCTAACAAGCACTTGATATTCTATACATGCAGTACTTGGCAGTGTCCAGGATCTGGCCCACATGACACAAGCATTGGGAATGAAAACAAGGTGACTTTTGAACCTATTCTTTGATCTGTTCTAATGCCCCAATTTATCACTAGTGAAACAATCAAATGTTTACAGGCTTACATATGCTATGGAACAAGGGTTCTGGATGGGCTGAGAGTTTAGAAATCCAGGCTACATAGCCATGGAATGTATTTGCATCATAGGGAGTCTGGCCAAGGCATGAGAGAAGGTAAACATAAGGAGAACATGTGTAGGATAGGCATGAGGCAAACATGTGTGGAATGGAATGACATACTGTGAATCTGGAGTGGTTTGAGAGTTTGTATAGTCTAGACTGGTCAAGGATTAAGGGGTCTGGACTATAGCTAGGCCTGGGCCAGTGTAGAATAGTCTGGTTCACATGGATGAAGTCACATAGGGGCTAATTATGTGAATAAAGTATTAGGCTTATAGTAAGTCTAAATGGCAATGGAAAAATATAGGAAAATAGCTATAAAATAGAGTAATTAGGATAGTATTAGTGAGAGAGTACCGATGGTTAGAGTATGGTGGTGGTCAGCAAGGTGTCAGCAAGGTGTCTATTATACTTGCTCCAGGTAGGACCAAGCAATGACTCATATAACAAAGATCACTGCACAGCTGCAATATCTCAACAACCACTGTGAGTCTGCTAGTTGCAAAGAGGTTCTAGGACTACCAAGTCTGTCTGGTAGAAGTAAAGAGTTCAAAGGTTCAAAGGAGCTTAGAGCTTGGGACAAGCAATCAAAGTTTCAAGAGAATACAAGACAAGATGTATTGTCAAGTAGATCTAAGCTAAGGTTACAGGATGTGGAATGAAGGTTTATATACCATGAAAAGGGGTGGTCCAAATGAAGAGCTGAATAATCACAATAGGACCAAAGAGGAAAGCATATGCATCACCCAAGTGTGAGGGAAGCAGATTCTGACAGAAAGGAAATGACTAAAATACTGCAGATGCAGTTGAAGCAGTGGGATTAGTAAGTCAGCGATGATAAGGCCTAAGTGGGGCTTAAACAACCAAGGCATGAGTCCAGAGGGGAGTTATGAGCAAAAGCAATAGAGTAAAGTAAGCAAGAAACAAGAAAATAAGAGTAGGGAAAGGGGAAAATTATAACAGTGTCAGCAAGGCAGTTAGCAAAGCAGTTAGCAAAGTTTGAAGTAATTGTAATAGCTAGCCTGCTATAAATATTATGGTGTACTAAGACAACAAAGGCCAAGGCATTAGGAATGTCAAAAACATAGATGTCTGGGACTCACTTGAGTGATCAAGAATATGACCTTCTAGCCTGGCAGATACTACTTAGGACCCTTGTACTTTCATATTTCCTGTCCCAAGATAATAAAATATTGTCTATAAAGTTTATAAAGCAAAGCAAGCCTTAGTTTGATCCAGAATGGAAAGTTTTGCTTTTCTGGTTCATCTTGACTTTGTCCCTAATATGGAGATATCTGGAAAATTAAAGTGGGCTTGAAAGTATGCCTGGTAAACATTAAAATGAAGTCTCTGTGATAGAAAATGCATCATAACTTTGTTCAATAATCACACTTAGAAAGACCTCAGCCAGTCAAACAATCTACTCTCACATGTTGATTAGGTATTATATAAATAAAATTAAGCACCTACTTCACAGAAGGAGTACAGCTTGAGGTGGAATCCTACAGTTGCAGGTCAATAGAAGAGTCTAGAAAGTATAAACCAGTAATTTCTATGGAAAAGTAAAGGGATAATCTGACATTGCACTCTAAACCATACATGTCTGATTGATGGTATGTGATAGAGATGCTACTATTCCATTATCATGTCAAACTGCATTACTTGTCCAAAAGTATGATGTACTACAGGAGTACAAGTAGTAGTCATCACAGGTCTTGTACCCAGGATTGTAAATAGATTTATACTTGGCCAGATTGTATGATCAAATATGAACACTCATGAATCTTTTCTCCATGCTAGGGTATGTTATCTACTTGAAGATGCCAGCATCAAGTTTGAATGCATCTTACTTGGACAATGGGGAGATGTTCTTGAGCCTGTGGTGACATTGTAGTAAGGTGACTAGTCATCTTTGGTGGCTTCACAGTAGTTGGGCATTGTTTGAAGGTCTCAGAGAGAAAGCACGTCAATGGAGAGTCAGTTCAGCAATGGAAACCAATGTGACAGTAAACACTAGTCAATGGAGGGACTTACCTTTAGATATTGATGGTTTGGCCATGTCACTCTGGGCTGACATCCCCAGGGAAGATGAGTTTTGACATGGTACTGAACAGTATCTGTATGAATAGTGTTTAGTAAGCTGGACCACTCAGTGAGTATGACTCACCATAGTACTGCAACTCCTAGCCATAATAGTCTTACATGTCATCATGAATGTATCTGGACTCCACTATATATGCTAGCCCCAGCCAGTCTCCCAATTCAATTCATATTTGAGATCTGAAATGTGATGAGCATCAAATACAACATACAAAGAACAAACTCAGAAAGTATCAAACATGAATGTGAAAGTGGTGGTTTTAACTGGAAGCAGCAAACCCAGTTAGCAAAATCAGATGAGATTTAGAATGACACAATACTGGGTCAAGTAAAATTAACTTTCTCAGAACTGATCATTGATGCTAGTAACACACTGTGGCCAACTCCAATAGTTGTCTCTATCTGTGACTTGAATTTGAAGAATTTATTGAATGATGTCTATTTATAGGATCCTGCATTGGGAACAACTGTGTCAATATGGATGGAATTTGACTTCACCATGTCTAAAACTAAGAATGAGCAGTGACTTTGACATGACTATCACATTAGTATACAACACCAGAAATGACAGAAGTCTCTACTTTCAAAACAAGTACATACTACTCATTGCTATTGTTTATGCAAAGGAAAGGCAATAAAAATTTTCTTTGTTCTAGTAATGGTTGAGAGAGAACTTATCAGATAACTCTAGGCTTGACTGAATGAAGAGGCAAGAATTTCCTTGCTTCCCAAAGTGCAGAATTAAGTGGACAGGAGAATGAAGGAGGGATAATGCAACAACATCTCCAATACATTTCCCATTACTCCTTATTGCATGTTTCAGGACATGGAGGCCAGCTGCTGCTGTATTGGTCATGTTTCCACCAGAAGGAGGTGTGACATTAAACCATTGTACATATATAAGAAATTGGTCTGTCTTAAGTATATGAAAGACAATCTGAAGCTGAACAATACTATTAAATGTGTCATGAATGACCTTTTTCAATCCTAATATTGAGTATAAGCTAATTTACTTACCATAGAGACCATATAAAGTTCAATCACTTTTATTGCTCAGACTAAAAATAGCACTTCATACAGTCCATGAGAATGTTCATGTGATGGAGGAGCAATGTTTATAGTTTGTGTGATCTCAATCTATTGAGGATTGTGATAATTCTGTACTTGAACTTGTACCTTGGTTCAAATCTAAATCATATTTGATGGTAAGCTAAAGTTCAGTGGAGCTTGTCTTCAACCTCCAATATTATGTTCAACCCTATTTCTGCAATGATTGAAGTAATTGCACATAGCCTGGTAGAGGTCAGGTAGCTGGAACAGGGCTGCAACATCATCAATGGACATCTGAAGATATATATGGCTTGGTTACAAGATGAATCATGGCAGTAGTATATGGTATGAAGGTGGTCCATTGGATATGGGTCAATCAGCAAGCATACCAGTAATATGAACTTGAAAGTAGTCAATAACTCAATGGATTAAGATTTGATAAACCATATTGCTAGACTACTCTTCATTCAGTTCATGATTTTCATCATCAGCAAAAGCATCACTCAGCTGCTCTGAGTTATGGGCAGATGCTATTCTCATTGCCAAATCAAATCTGAAACCTGTATCAGAGCAGTTAAAATGGTGTCATAAAATCCAATCTAAAAACACCTATCAGATTGATCAAGGTAGCATACAATCTGAGTGTAGTAATCCTGGTTATTCTCAGAGCACACAGGGTTTTTGATTTTAGTCATGTGAGCATGCTTAGTGACATCTGCAGACCATTGCATTGGGGCCCCTAAGGCACAGATAGAAGAGACAACATGTTGCATGAGTTCAACTTTCAGGATGTTGAAGTGGTCTGAATGTATTGGTAGCCAGAATAGCATCCTTCTGTGCATAAAATAAAGCCAGCGCAGAGTTGAGCTTGTTGACTTGCTTGAGTTGTGAGATTCTGTCAATGAAAGACCAATAACCAATGGTTGTTTAGTAGACTAAAATGATAGTTGATTTTTTCTTCTCCAATAATTGAAATACTCCATCCAGTGGATGTTGTGGTCCCAAGCCATTCTGAAAAAGTGATAAAGAGGTTCAATCTTCAAGAATTATCTAGGACTCAACAAAGGCCAATCTCTCCAGAATGGTTTATGAATGCCATTAAGTCCATAAAGCTTGGCTATCTTGAGAAAGTTGGAAAATTCATCTAGGTCAGCTTCAATGACTACACAATGTTGGCACTGATAGCACTCAGTGTATGCTTAGCAGTACAAACATCATGATGGTTGCTGTCACCAAATTCTTTGTAGGTAGTGGTTGATATCAGAGAAGACTTTGGACCCATGTAAGCCAAAAGACACTTCTTTGGCATATCTGCAATATATCCAACAAGAGGTGTGAAGCAATATTGTAGGTTCCCACACAGATTATTCATGATGATACTAATCACCACTGCAATCTTTAGAGGTGCTAGTATCAGATCAAGATAGTGATGAAACAATTGATCAAAAAGGAGAGAGTGAATGCATGACTTCTTATGAATAAATGATAGAACAGAAAGGAGAGCAAGTAACAAGTATGTGTGAAGGGAGCCCTTGCTGTAAATATCTGAAGATATGTTAGCCAGAGAAACAAGAAGAGGGTGCACCATGCAGTTTTCAGACATCACAGAGATGTTGGTTTTATCTGATGACAGCACAATCCCTAAAAAAGTCCCATTCACAGATTCAGATAGTTCTTTCTTATAGTACAT
Organism: Chiua aff. virens; assembly: GCA_038094695.1. Taxonomy (NCBI): domain Eukaryota; kingdom Fungi; phylum Basidiomycota; class Agaricomycetes; order Boletales; family Boletaceae; genus Chiua; species Chiua aff. virens. Next base: position 2,908 of record JBBPUM010000635.1, on the reverse strand, counting down.
GAGCATGATTATCCACTGTGAATTGACAGAGGCTTACCTGTAAGTCTCATACATGGTTGCCTGTGAGCCATTCATCAAATATACAAGAAAGGTGAGCAGCAGTGGTCCACACCCTTCATGGCACAAAACTGATGTGGCATTCAAGAAGAGGATGGCTAAGGAGACTTTGTACACACTCAATAGGAATCTCAATAGAAGAGTATAACTATTTGTTTCATTGGGTGCTAGGTTTGTAATACTTGAGAATGCCAATAGGGACCAGAAGGCAGAAGTTCTGCACAACAATGTAATTCTCTTGCAGATCTGAATGAAATTGAAAGTTGCCTGATCTACAAATATGAACTATGAGTTGTGATTACAATGATTGGAGTGTTACACTTGCTCTGGGTAGGATCAAGCAATGACTTGTACAACAAGGGTCACTGTATAGCTATGATATCTCAAAAAACCACTGTAAGTCCACTAGTTGTGAAGAGGGTCAAGGACTACCAAGCCTATCTGGTAGGAGTCAAGGGGTTTGAGGGTTCAAAGGTACTTGAAGCTTGGAACAAGTGATCAGAGATTTCAAGAGGATACAAGACAAGGTGTATTGTCAAGTAGATCTAAGCTAAGCTTACAAGATGTTGGGCATAGGTTTATATACTGCAAAGGGGTGGTCTGAGCAAAGGACAGAACTATTACAATAAGACCAAAGAAGAAGGGTATCTGTTATCTGGGTGTGATGGAAGCAGACTCTGATAGAAAGAAAATGACTAAAGTACTGTGGATATGATAGGAGCAGTGAAATTAGTAAGCTAGCAATAATGAGGCCTAAGTGGGGCTGAGGCATAAGTTCAAAAGGAGAACTATGGGTGAATGAACAGAGGAATATAGGAAGAAGAACAATGAAGAAAGGAAAAATCATAACATAGAGTTAATAAAGTAAACTGTCTCATCAAGTCTAGGGAGAGGAAGTTGTCAATTGTAGTCATGCTCAAGCAAGAGCATAATAACCAATGCCAATTGCTAATCCTGCTGGGAGACAAATGGATAAAACAGATTTTCTTTGCACAGTCACTATATGTATCAGAAAAGATGTACTGAGAAACTCTTCAGTATAGGAAGTTAAGTCACTGTCAAGTAGATCCTGCAAGTCTGGTCCCTCATGCTGATTGTTATGCTATAATACCTTATCTCCTTTGTAGTTCAGATCTTTTAGATCATCTATAGAGAGACAGTTAGCAATTGGCTTATGCTATTCACAGTTTGGCTTTGAGACACTTACAGCCTTTTACACCTGCTTTTGTCACCAGGCTTATTGCTTCTTAATCCTATTGTTCAGAGTTTGAGTAGCTGATGACATCTTTGTTCTTAACATAGGCCTAACCTGCTACTGTTCCTGAACAAGAAGTACATCCTACCCTACCTTCTAATCAGACAAGATCATGAGTTCCTCCTCTGGAACAACCCTCACCTTGAGGAAATTCATCTACCAGTCCATCCAAACTGAGACCCTCCTTTGGATTCCCTAGAGCACCAAGAAACCTTCATACTCTGTTTATCTCTCTGATCAACAAAGAAGAATTTATTGTGGACAAGAATTGACCTTATAGCATTGCCAATTGCTATATTGATCAATATCTTTCCTCTTCTAGAGAAAGAGAACCTTAATACCATCCTTGTCCTATCTGTAACAGTCATCTTGAAAATGGACAAACCTGCTACAAGTCCAGATTCCTCTCACTTGCATCATCAAGTTGATTGTAGGAACTCAATCTTCATCCATTTCCAAAATGTCTTTTGAGGTATCAACACTGGATCTAGACAGCTATCTGATTGTCCTTTCTATTCTTCTGACATACCTGCTTTTGAGTGAGAACAGAGAAGGAGACAGTGTTCACAATGAGTAGTCAACCACCAACTGATTTATTTTAAGATCTCTCACTTCTCTTTACTTTGATTCTGACTCTATCCTGGTTGAGCCTGCTCCCAGACCATCCCTTATTATCCCAGGTCCAGATTTCCCTTGAATATTCTATCATGCAGAGTTTAGCAGCCAAGATAATCAATGTTCAACAACTCTGGAACTCTGAGCTAGATTTACCCTAGAGAGGTTATTGCAAATTGGAGAACTTATCAATTTGGAAATTTGAAACACAAGAGTTGAAGATAATAGCAACTAGACATCTGCATGAGTATGGGTAACCCACATGGGTTGTGGGTTGGATACAGTGTAGGTATGGGTATGGGTCAGACTTTCCATGCCCATGGCAAACCCATACCCAACCCATGGGTTCAATTAGTATTGTCTCAGCAACTCCTAGGGTACTTTCAGTAAAGACAATGATTTCATACAGTTACTGCTCTACTACTACTCTATATCACACATTACAGGCATACAGTAGCCTATCAGTAATTTCACATCCTGCTTAATTCAACTTATTTCATTCAATTTCATCTAATTTATGCTTACCATGCTTGAGGCTTGGCAAAAGATGAGTTAGACAGGCAAGCTAAATAAGTTATCACTTACACTACCAATGTACAAGACACTTATAAGAGACATACTAATATGGTTATGTAAATAAATAAATGTTGACAGAATATCATGGCAGTTCCCACAGAGCCAGAACTTGGGTGAGTAGCCAGCCAATGAGAAAAGATGAAAAGAAAGCACCTGCAGGGTTCAAATCATAGCACTTCAACAACACTAGTAGTTCACAATACTACTAGACTATGTAGTAGACAGTATCATTAGCCCCCTGGGTAAATATATGGAGTATTATCTACACTTAGCAAAAGTTCTGTCAAGTCCCACAGAGCTTCAGTGTATTGTGAATAAAGACCACTAGGCTATCAAGCCTACAGTTCTATCAGCTCCCTAAGTAGATATATACAGTATTATTTATACTTGGAATTTTTTCTATTT
>JBBPUM010000634.1:0-14348 GCA_038094695.1 Chiua aff. virens | reverse complement strand
TGTGACATGCCTGAGGCCGAGGAACTTGGCACATCCAGGGCCTTGTAGTACTGTAGCTACGATATCTTACTGGCATAATCCCTTTGGATATTGCGACTCGCCAAGTGTGTGAATTGTCGGAAAGTCACCCAGTGAATTATGTTCATATATGGAAGGAGAGCGTGCCATGGTCCGTGCGCGCGTCAGGATGGATATATAAACCCTTGCGTGACGTCTTGAATCCTTACCACTCTGGCCTTTTGGCTTAGATCAAGTGTAGTATCTGTTCTTAATAGTTTAACCACTATTATGAGGGCACCGCCCTCATCATTTGGTTATCAAATTTTTGCCGCCCTTGTTCCTCGCGAGCTCTGCTTGCAACTCCGGGGACGCGATGACCTTGCTACTGCACTGCCGGCCTGTGTCGTCGGGGGATCCTCCTTTTTCTCTTTGCTCTTGTCTTCACTGATGCCATTTGGCATCTGTCGGGCCTGGGCAAACAGATTGGGGTTGGTTTACCTTCTTGTCTTTGTTCCTTATGCTTGTGTTTACTGTCTGAAGGTTGTAATTTGATGTTATGACTCGGAGTGGGCCATTTTGTGTTGTCGATATGTCTATAGTGCAACCTAATTTGTCTCCGCACTACCGGATTTGAATGTCTCAATCTTTGCATAGCTTCAGTGTGATGATCTTAGTCGCGAGTCCTGGAATAACTCTGCTTTCATGTAGTGAATATGGGTATCTGGAGAGGATGATGTGCATGACGGGAACCACTGCAGGTATCACGGTCGTGCTACACAATGAACAAAAACTACTCTCCAGCTCGCGCCTGCAAGTACATCCTCCGTCTAGGAAACTCGTCGTCATCAAGCCTTAGCAATGGCTCAGCAGCGTCCGGCAACGCTGGTGGCACACCAGCTTCATTGCATAAATCGATAGCTTGCGCAAAAGAGATCAGAGTTGGATTTGCATCCGGGTTACAGCTCTCTGAGTACCCTCATGGCGCTTTTGCCCGGATGTTACCTGAGACATCACAATCTGTGATGACGGCGACGAGGCGACGCGCTTCGAGGCAGTCTTTCGCATAAGGCTCGTTTCTGACGTGGACATAGTGCATCTGCACTCATCCCGTGTTCATTGCATTTGACACGCAAAGTTCGAGATCACACCGGAAGACCGAGTGCGCCAGCGATGCGGTCCAGAAAGGAATCGAGTATCATGTGACAGGATTTATTCCATCGTAAATGACGAAAAAGTGCCTAGCATAATGCTTCCAGACGTCATCATTGTTGATGAATGCTTTGGCAACTGTGCTCTTCCCGATCCCGCCTGGACTGATCGATGTCCTCGTCACGTAGTAAGATATCTTTCACTTCAGCGAAAAAAGCTCCTCGTGACCAAAGAACATCGCAAGATGTGCTGGTGGAAGGTCGGATTTCTCGGAACGAATGCCTGAGACAATGTTCACGCTCGCCTGTAGATGTGACTCTAGTGAATCTCTCACAGCTGAACGACGTACGCTGAACAGCAAAAGGCTATCACTAAGTTCACCACACAATCCGTTGATCCGCTTGCAGTCAAGAGGGGAATCTTGTAATCTTAACGATTAGTAGTTGTACAGAGAAAGGAAAATCTACTGGAGATTTGGAGTCGCACCGACGAGCCTACGCGCGCGGCCGCGCTGCAGCCCCTTCAGCACATCAGCGTATAATTAATCGATGGGTCTGTTCCATCCTATGGGCCGATTTAGAGAGACTGCAAGACAGAGTAGGACGTACAACTCGAGAGTTCGCAGCGCGCCGCTGATATCTTCCACGGAAATATCTCTCGTTGCCTGTGCTAATGTCGAGTAGATGGAACCAAAGTGCCACGCGAGGCCCGTCAGATCAGCCTTGTTCTCAGTTTCAGTGTATCAGTAGATGCGGCAACAATATTAACGGTGCCTGCTCACTGGCAGTGCTCAGGCTGTGAAATCACTGAAATGAGAGTTACATAGATTTGCCAAGTGAGGCACGTGACTGCTGCCGAACGCGTCGCGTGGCCGTAATAAAGACCAACTTGGACAGAACCGCACAACCGACGCCAAGGTCAACCCAATGCCCGCCCCACGCGCCTCTCAGATCGAACAAGAACGTGCAGAATATCGCGCGAGCATCGCAGAGGCTCTCGAGGAAGACGAGGATCCCCTCGCCGCGTACGACGATTTCATCAAATGGACATCACGCACCTTCCCCGAGAACGATCCCAACTCAGGACTCATCCAGCTGCTCGACGAGGTGACAAGAAAATTCAAGGATGATGCACGGTATGGCGGTGATTTGAGATATCTAAAGATCTGGTGCAACTACGCGAAAATGGTCGAAAAACCCGCTCTCGTTTACGCATACTTGTTGAAGAAGGAGATCGGGTGTGTCTATGGGTTGCTGTGGGAGGAGTACGCTTTAGAGCTGGAAAGGGAAGGACGGTGCGCCGTGAAATTTCCTCGTTCCTCGCAGGACACTGACCGTTGGTTTGGCCAGGCGTTCGGACGCTGACAAAGTATTCCGTACTGGCATATCTCGTAGCGCAAGGCCCATCGAACGACTCAAGAAGAGATACCGGGACTTCCAGTCGCGCCCTCCGTCAAAACGCCAGTCAGCTTCTTTCAGACCAAGCGGAAATGCAGAGGTGGATGCTCTGCGGCGGAATCCATTCCAGAACCACGAACCACCGACATTGTCTTCTGGCTCTAAGCCATCTTCTGGTCCTCCAAATTCTTCAAATAGTTCCAGCTCTTCTCATAGCCGTTATGCGCCTATGCTTGCTCCTCCAGCGCCAGGCAGGCGGCCAGAAAAACTTCGTTTCGACTTATCACTACTGTTTACCTCCGCTGGTGTTGAATATTCGGTGCAAGAAGTTCGCGCACGTTCAATGGGTCTGCTGGGAAAGAAGTGGGGACCGCCACCCGCTTCGGAGCTTCGTGACTCTTCATCTGGTGCTGTCAAGGTAAACTTCAATGATGATGGTTCGAGAAGCACTCAAAACATGGGTGCTACCTCTGCGGGAGGTCGAAGAAAGAGTGCCAATGTAGTCAATGTCAGTGAGCCTACGGTGACGATCAATACAAAGGAAGCACTGGCGGACGTCTTTGGCATGTATAACTCACCGGACAAGACAGTCAAGCGTGCCATGCCCGGTAGCAAGCATGCTCCTGTGCGGAAAATTGAACCTATGGGAGGGCGTAGAGCTGTCCCAGAACCAAAGCCGGAAGCTTCTCGTTCCCCGCCGCAGAGTGAGAATGTAAAACCACCTGGTCCAGGCAAGTGTTTTTAGACGGTTCGTATGCACGCAACTACAACTATTGTGTTGCTAGCTTTCAGGCCATTTGTTGATGAGAGCGCACCCCGCAAGGAGAATCCTGCTCCACTCAAGGTTCGCTTTCTTGCTAGGGTTGTGCCGACCTTACTCACGTATATATGTACCGTCTAGTTCAAACCGTTCGTTGATGAACCTAAACAAGTTTCTGCACCCACTCCCGATGCGAGCCGTCGGGCGCTTTCCGTCAAAGACTCAAGCATTACTCCGGGGAAAGATGTTTCTGTGAATCCGACCATTGCAAAACTGCCTCCCAACGGATCAAAGGTGTCGGCACTCAAACCCATCTCGGATGAGCCACAAGGTTTACCCGTCTTCTCCAAGCCCTTTACGCCCGTTTCCCAGAAAGAGCCCCTCGTTCGACCTTCACAGACGAAGATCAGCCCCGATGCCAAGGATGAAAATCAAGGACGGTGTCAAGCGCCGTCTCAGACATTTGTCCCATTTGCTGACTCGAAAACACCTTTCAAAGTATTCTCTCGTCCACCGGGCCAAGGCCAGGTCGAGAATACAGCTTTGGGAACTGGTGGGAATGTGTTCACACCGAAACCCCCCGCCGTTGCGATCCAGGCTACGGGTGCATTCAAACCCATGGTCGACAGTGCTCTGTCGGTCGTCACACCAGCTTCAACAAAGAAATCAAACGTGCTGCAACCACGGGCGATATCGATCACGCCAATAATCGAAGAGGCTTCTACCGATGAGTCGAGCGAGACGGACCTTCGCGACGCCGTCGGAGATCCCGAGGCAGAAGATGGACACGTCGTTAGCAGCAGCAGTCGCAGCGGCCTTTCGGAAAGCGAAGACGGATACGTGTACGAAGGCGGAGAGGGAGAAGCCGAGATGGAGGCAGCCGTTGTGTCGTCGAGCGACAGTCAGTTTGACGAGGAAGAAGATTACCGTCGACAAACACAGGGAGAACAGGTATACAGGGACGAAGACGCGTTCCAGGAGGAAGCTTTTGCAGATGAGGAAGAAGAAGACGACTACCATCCACCACTGGGCGGGAGGTTTGGTCGAATCAATGTCATGACTCCAATCACCGAACGGACATGCGAGTTTAGCACGAGAGGCTTTCCGACGCCGACGAGTACTACGCGGGCTAGGGATGGCTTACCCGAGGACAGTGAATGGGGAGAACGAGGTCGTGAAAGTAATCGCCATGCATTTGAAGTAGCGGAGAGGCTGGCTAGGGAGGTGCGCGAGCAGGAGGGCGAAGACGACTATGACGATATTCATATGTGTGACGGTGCTCAATCAGGTGACATCGAACCGCTCGAGGAACGCACAGGAACCCTCAGCCTTTCGGATTCGTTGGCCTTCAACCCACCTAACCCTTGTGTCCCTTCTGATCCCCAGATTATTGCGGCTCTTCTTTCGTTTCTCCCTGTGGATTCAGACTTCCACGACCTTAAGGCCCAGGAGGGAGGCATGTTGGATGGCCTACAGCGATATGCCGCACGAGTGGCGAGGAAGAGCGGGAAGGGAGGATCGGGGGATGATGATGGGATGATGGTCAGCCTTGACGAGGGAAGAACACTTCGAGTGTCTGGAAAACTTGGAGAAGGGGGCTTCGGCGCTGTGTTTTCCGCACGAGAGGTCACCAAGTCCGGTGGCAGCGATGATGACGAGGACATCGACATCGACGACGATGACGACGACGAAGACAAATCCCTCATAGCACTCAAGGTGGTGAAGCCCCGCAATCTTTGGGAATTCCACGTGCTTCGACGAATTCATAGGACACTCTCTGCTCCTCTGAGGCGCTCCATAATCACACCCCATGCACTGTATGCTTTCTGCGACGAGTCACATCTCCTCCTGGATCTCTGTCCTCATGGCTCGCTCTTGGATGCCGTGAATCGTGCGGGGCCAGCGGGTATTTCTCAGCAAGGGGCTTGTCTCGACGAGCTTTTAGTCTTCTTCTTTACGATCGAGCTCTTGCGTTTCCTGGAGGGTATGCACACGGCGGGCTTTATCCACGGAGACCTTAAGATTGATAATTGCTTGCTCCGCTTTGAAGAACTTCCGGGAGGTGCATCAACCTTGTCTAGCGTTTATCAGCCCAGTGGAGAGGGAGGCTGGGAATACAGGGGTATTAAGGTCATTGACTTTGGACGGACCGTCGATACAACGCTTTTCCCGCCACGTCACGGCCAGCAATTCATCGCCGATTGGCCCACGGATGATCGAGACTGCTTTGAGATCCGCCAAGGACGGCCATGGACATACCAGACAGACTACTTTGGCCTTGCAGGCATCGTATACTGCATGCTATTCGGGAAGTATATCGAAGCATCGTCGGTGACACATGCGCCTGAGTCCACGGATGCGAAGCCAATATACAAGATCGCGACGCCGTTTAAACGGTACTGGCAAGCGGACATACTAACCAAGTTGTTCTACGTGCTGCTTAATCCCGGCAGAGTTCGCGAGGATGGAAGTCTACCGATTTGTGAGGAACTGGGAAGGGTGCGGGTTGAGATGGAGACGTGGTTGCAGGGCAATTGCAATCGGAGCAGTAACACGCTGAAGGGGTTGCTGAAGAAGGTCGAGCTGTCTTCGTACACCCATTAGTATTTTTGGTAGTAAGTAAGATCGTGACAAACACACGCAAAGCCGAGTGACGTAGATGGAAGAGATAAGGCAATGCGGCAAAAGGACCTAACCTGACTCCGACGTATTCACGACATCCACACCATGCACAACCATCGTCCCCATCCCCACGTCGCCATTCCACACGGAAATACTCGTCGTGCACAGCCAGAGCCTGAGGTTTTCACTTCGTATCCCTTTGAGCTCAGCTCAGCGTCAAATGGGCACCATAGTTCATGGGATGCAACGCCAACGGCAAGGCAACCGGCCACTCGGCTTGGCGTTCCTTCACACACACGGAGTCGTACTCGCAGCGTACTAGATGTCCCACCGCCCAGCCTTGGCGTCCCCGACCCGCAAATATACAGATCTGCCTCTCAGAGGACGGCGCACGAGTATCATCACAGATCGACCAAATCTGATAGTGAACGTCCCTATGAAGAAGAATACAATAGCAGGGGAAATCTAATGTCACCCTACTCCCCGTCAGACAACCTACCCGCAGATGAGGTGTGCTCTTTCCTGTGCAAGGGTTGCAACCTGTGACGGGCTCCTTAATTCCGGTTATATTAGATGGATTTGAACCTCCACGTGTTGACGCGAGAGCTGTCAAATATGACGTGCGTGGATTGGGTTCGTCTTCTTGGTCATGACTGAGAGTCGGGTAGCCTGCAGTCAGAAGACGGCCTTCGACGGTTCCAGCACGGTGAACTCGCGGAAAAGGACGAAGAATGGTATCATCTCGTGCCGCCCGAAGCGCGCGATGCGCTCGGGAAACGAGAGGTCGAACGGCAATCCGTACTTTTCGAAACATTCAAGTCGGAACGTGATTATGTCTCCGACCTCAAGCTTGTCAAAGAGGTAGTATAGCTAGCATCGTTCGTTTCCTCAAGCTCATATTTCACTAGGTGTTCATTGAACCACTACTATTCGCCTCACCACCCATCGTTGGTGACGCGAACAGACAACAAAACTTCATGTCGACCGTTTTCTGGAATCTGGATCAGATTCTCATGCGTCATGAACAAATGCTGGTGGCCTTGTTCGAACGACAGCAAGAACAGCATCCGATCGTTCAAAGTGTTGCTGATATCATTCTTGAATGTGGGCGCACTCCCTTGCGCGAGTCTTGAAATTTTGGCTCAACGTTTATCAGCCGCCTTCCAATTCCAAGGCGACTACGAATCCTACATCAAGCATTACCCCCTTGCTGAACAACGGCACCGTACCGAACTTAAATACAACAAGGCTTACCAGGAGTTTATGCAACGATGTGCACAAGATCCGCGCGTCAAGAAACGAGATCTGATTACGTTCCTCTCGCGACCTGTGACACGTCTACCGCGCCTCAACCTTATTCTCGAACACCTTCATAAGCTAACCGACGCTCATCTCTCTGACTCTGAGGACCTCCCTGTAATACTATCTATCCTTAACGAATTTCTGAAGAGTACCCAACCCGGCATCGAAGCTGCGGAGAATAAAGTTAAGTTTTGGGATCTATGTGAAAGTTTGGTGTTCAATAAAGGAGAAATCATCGTGATTGAGTTTCATACTTCTTCTCCCTCTTTTCTAATTCTGTTTTCAGGAACTGGATTGGTATAGTGATGACCGATCATTCATTTATGCCGGTACATTGGTCCGAAGATCCAAGTCCGAAATGGAATGGAATCCTTGGTTTGATCTCTATATAGCGTTGCTAGACAACTTTTGTATGTATCTCTTTAGTCATAATGCCCCTACTTTGGCTGATAATATCATTACAGTGCTGATAACGAAGGAAGAGAAACGGGGAGGAGTGATGAAGCGCTTGGTTGTGTCCCGGGTATGGATATTTTCTAATTTTGGAAGAGTCCAGGTACAGATGACACCTCTAGCCCGTACCATTAGAGTACCTTAGGCTTGGAAACTTTGATGATCCGCCCGAAACCAGGAAAGAGCGCGGGGAAGAGGGTGGCATCTTGGACAGTTTACGGGGGGCTTATCGGCCGATCTATCCATTTACAGTCTATCACGCCGCCGAGAAGTCCACTCGAAGGTACACCCTGTATGCTCCATCTGAATCCATCAGAAAAAAGTGGCACGATGCGTTGGTGGACGCGAAAGGAGTCGATGACGTTAGGCATGAAGGGAATCAGGTAACGTGACAACTCTCAGCGTGGCTTCTTTACTGAGTTAAGTGTTGATAGTGGTATGTGTCTCATGTTGTGGAGGACGGTCCTTTCCGGGTTCCAGGTCGTAAGATGGTGCGGCAGGCGGCATTGAAGAGGCCGCCATCTGGTAGGGTGTTACAGGCAGTACCTTTTGGTACGTGGGAGCCAACTGAACTGTTCACTGAAGGTTACTAACTATTCTTAGTTGCTGGCGGGGGTAAGAACTTCATGGTAGTTGGCTGCTCATCAGGTATATTTGTGGGACGTAGAGGCGAAAGTGAATGCTTCCCCTACCGTTTAAAGTTTTTATTTCGCTTACAACGGTCATCAGACTATCGTAAAATACTCTCTTTCGAGGAGGTCAAGAGCATCATTGTGCTTCAAGATTTCAACAAGATAATCATCCACCACGATGATTATCTTTTGTCCTACTCGCTAGAGGTACTGGCACGAGTCGCTCAGTATCAGTCACCACCAAGTAGTCTAGATGCATCTCTAGAAACGATTTCAGGTCAGACCGGCAGCGTTGTTTGCTGCCAGGCTGGTCAGATGGGAGATAAGACAATCGGTAACACCATATGATTTCACTCTCTCATTTCTACCTGACGGATAGGTTCCTCTTTAGTTATCTATGCGGTCCGGACTTTGTTCCAAGTTAATGTGCATACGGTCGAGGCTTGTCACCCTTCTGAGACTCGTTCCTCTTCAAGAGGCGGTTTGTTATCTTTCCGACCCTATGGCGAGGTAAGAACTTGAAATGTTTTACTTGGCTACGGCGCAGGCAATTGACCCATCATGATCAAGCCCTTTTATGTCCCCAAAGATGTGTTCGCCGTCATGCCTTTGGCCAAGACAGTTGCTATCTGCACGGACCGAGGTGTCGTCATCGCGAATCCGAACAAGTACGTGGGATGGATTCTTTCCTGCTGTAACTTATTATCGTGCTCCAGTGCCTCAGTCGTTAGCGTCGTTCCAGATTTTCACGGCGCATCGCACAATTCCGCCATGGCGGACCTCAAAGATCGATGTGAAACAGCTAGACCTCTTGGACTCTTCAAGCTTGAAGTCACTTCCGAACTAATGGTTATATATGATAGTGAGTGAATGTCACTTCAGGGACCGCTGACGATTCCAACTGAAACGCGTCCCAAAGCAATGGGTTGTTATATCACTAAATATGGTCAACCTACGCGTGACTCTTCGTTCATACGCTGGGAGATCAAAGCTACTTCTTTCGTTCACCGATCTCCTAATATCCTCCTTTTTTCCTCGGAATTTATTGAGATTAGGGACGTGCAGACGGGTCTGCTCAAGCAAGTGATTGAGGCCACCGATATACGCCTCCTCATCCAAGGACCACTCCTGCGCGGCTCATTGTACGTCGCAATGCGGGGCCACAAAGATGACGAAGACGGGTTGAGTGACCAGATCGTTGAGCTTGTGGAAACGGTAGAAATTTCGCCGAAAACCCCCATTCCGGGATCATTCAAATCCGTAGAGGGGTTGTGGGACGAATGGGACATGTAATCCCTAGGTGTATCAAGCGACACTTTTGGGATGGACTTCGAGCAGTGCAATCATACGGAATCATTTAATGTATGCTAGGTTCGGGAACATGTATGGATAACCATGTATACTACAATGGATTGTACTTCATCTTTTGACTGAATGCACTTTGTGGTATCAGCTACTTTCTCTCTACTTCATCTGTTCCTAGCTCGACGGTGTCAACCGGGTCTGACATGGTAGGTGACGTGTGCGAGTCCCGCATCTGTGCAGGAAATACAATAAAGATCTTTTCAACGTAGCGTCCGCCAATATGAGCCGCAATCACAAGCGGTGGCAAGGCACACGCCAGAAGGATGGCAGCTGCAATGAGAGGTGACTGCACAATGACAGCAAGTTCGAAGGTGGCCATACAAAATATACCAAGAACGGGTATCGCGTGCAGAATCCTGGACAGCGTTGGACTATTCTAGAGGTGGGATCAGACCGCGCCACCAAAAGAAAAAAGGCGAGGAGGGGAGAAAGCACACCCGTCGCCCTTACCTGCAGAAAACTAGCATTGATCGCGATATGAAGGTTGACCGTGTACACTAGCAGTGCCAACGTCACCGCACCCATCACACTCGATGCATGCACGCTGGGGCGACATCAGAGACGCGTGCCGATTAGATCGAGAAAGGGAACAGACGTGAGGAATGCAGTGAGCTGCATCAATCAATGTCTCAGTTCTGGGTAACTCGGACACGAGCAAGACGTGAAGTGTATACCAGGTTTAACGAGACTTTTCTCAGGTCTTCGAGCTCTCTTGTGAATTCGAGGGGGGTTGGAGATTCATTGACTGGATCGAAACGCAGTGCACGCGCAAGCATGCGGAACATGAAGATATCGCGGAGTGGCATTGGGAGGATGACAGTCATGAGGTGTCCCTTGATAGCGAGGAATATATAGGGAGGCTGAATGCTGATTAGTTGAGAGTTGTTAAGCGGAGTTGAATAACAGAACTAGAGCAAAGCTAATTCCGGCGAAGGCACACGTCATTCTCCGGAGGTTGGAGCGTGCCTGAACAGTGTAATAGAATCTGCAAATCAGAAATCTCTGGTGGTGCGCAGGTAGCCCGAAGATCCAGACTGACGACTCCACTGGCACGTATGCAGTTGAGGTCAGATGGTCTCGACCGTGGTCGAAGTGGAGCTGTTGCGTCGCCACCCAATCGATGGCATGCCATGTGAGCGACGGGTCCAGACTATGAACCGGCGGGATAGCTTGAAGCTGTGTGTGCCGCGGGGTAATGCCTAGCAATGATGCAACCGGAAATGTTTAGATAACCGACGAGGGTCTCGACCGCCAGCACTCCACTGCGTGCATGAACGGAACCAAAAGAAGGATGAGGATGCTATTACGGCCAACTTCTCGAATGAACAAGATTTACGTCCACGGTACTATGACCGACTTTCCACCGCGATCCAGTGGTGGGTGAGTCCAATTCGGACCGATGGAAAGTAAAATCTGACCAAAAGTAATGGATCACGACTGCGGGAATGTAACTTTGATCTTCAATTGGCTCCCCGAATTACATGTAAAAGTCATGTCAAGGGTATGTGTGGCAGAATTCAGATTGTTCCAGGTCGAATTCCGTCGCAGCGCGGCAGGAACCTGATCGTGCGATAAGATGGTAGTAAGAAGACTCCGAAGTCTGAGAGACTGCGAGTAATCCAAAAAGTCTGGGAAATGGGCTTTCCGAACACTCGAGCTGTCCGAGTAGTGACAGTAGTCCGAGCTGTCCGAGTAGTCCGAGCTGTCCGAATCACGTGCCCAACATTCCGGGCGGAGATTTAACCACCCCAAGGTTGCCGAGCACAGCTCCCGCCCTCGCGCCCTGTCTTACATTTTCCCGCGCCCCAGTGCCTGCAAATACATGGATCTAGCAACACTTTCTACTGCAATTCAAGCCAGCCCTTCTCTGCAATCAATATCCTTTGACTGCCTTCTGTTGTTTCTCGCAAGTGTCACTGCCATCAAAAATGACCTCATCCTTCTCCAACCCTCTGATCAATCACTGGCTCTGGTGCCAGATATCCTTCCCCATGCAGCACAGGCTTTTCTCTCAGTGATGTGTAACCTCTCTCCCAGTATCATACTAGAGACTTGGTCAGCATTCAAGGATCTAGCCTGGGGTACTGATAGCTTTACTTGTCTCATTCGCCCTCTGCTCCCTACCTTCCACCAGTATGGTATACCACATGGCTACAGTATGTCTGCCTCAAGTTGTTGTGATGCTACTCAGCTGATACCAGTTCTCTATCTGTAGCTGCATGCACACTCTACCCACCTGGCCATTTTTGTTTGGCACCCTCCTGTCCTCACACATCCAAGGGTATGTGCATGATGGAAGCAGAGCAATGTCAAGGTGTTCTATATACTCTTGCTAGTGGCCCACTCCCCATTTACTCTATTCACCTCCGCTGTAAAGGTGGAGTGCCATCTGTCATCCATGAATGATTACTGACTGTTCAATGTAGTGTGTGAGATCAACTATCATCATAACTTCAAGGTATACAAGGGTGAATGCATGTATTATGGGGGGATCCCAGATGTCATCCAGCATCAGCAAATACAGGATTTCACCCTAGATGCCATAGTGCCATAGTATTTTTATAGACACACCATAGTCTTCATATCCTCATAGTTACTCCAGAGTGGCACACACTATGGTTAGACAATAGTCTGACCTTAGGCTATATTTACACAATTACCTGCCCTGGCCTATAATAGCACTGGACAGTGTACAAGCTTGACTCACTGCCAGTGGCAAATATCAAAACACCAATATTACCCTTTATTCTTACACTACCATATCACAACACATTACAAATGGCCTTCAGTGAAAGCATAGATCACACTTTCATGTAGAACAGAACACAACAATGCATTCTCACAACTCTAGTACTATCTATCACCCCTTATGTACAGCAACATCATGACACTCCAAGCACAACACAGATAGCAGAGTCATGATGAGGCAAGTCTTCATTCGACTGAATGCACTGAAAAAATGAAACTGTTAATTGGAACAGAACCCATTCGAACACTCAGGCTGACAGACTCACCATTACTATTCAAGTTGATGATGACTCCGAGTCAAAGTACCAGCGGTACTGTCTCAGGGCTAGGTATATACCATCGAGGCTCCTCCTCCATTCCGAGCACACTCTTCCACTTTGGTAGTTGGCATGCGACGGCAGGTTTCTTCTTTGGGTTCCAGTTATTTGCGATCGACAAGCAGTGGCTCCATCCGTAAAAGGGCTCATCCGGGTCGTCGAGAAAATGCCGCTGCAGCCCAGGCAAGCGGGAATATAGGTATAAGAATACGGCACTTTCGAGCGAGTCGCCACTCATATCTGGAAGCTCAAGACCTTTGTCCTTTCCGAATTGGACCACCCAAGCATGCGACACCTTGTATCCGTAGACGCGGAATGGATACGTGACAACTGGGGGAAGTGGTGATTTGGACGCGACATTGCTAGCAACAGCAGAGGTGATCATAGTGGTATCTTCCATCGTAGACCTGGAAAAACGTCAGAGCAAGGAATGACAAACTCTTGAGGACTCACATGGAGGAAGCGTAGCTCATTCGTGTCTGTGGCACTGTCAAGAATTAGAATGCGAGGATCGATTCGAGAATGCTGCCAATTATAGCGACAAGTCATTTCCAGTTCAGGTTTACCCAGGCTCCTTCCCATCCTTGTGCTGGAGGGAAAGAGGGCGTCATTCTGTTTGTAGTTGTTAGTGTGAAATTTTGAACTCAGCATACTTCCTAATTTGGGCCCTCAATCCCTCCAGCAGCGGCTGGCACAACTTGTCCACAAGGTTCGTATCCCGACGCTCGGCAGTGTCGGCATTGTCGTCAAAGTAGCGCAATAATTGACTAATTTTATTTATATCATTAGTCGAGATGGATAACTCCCAAAAGGTCAACCTGCTGCTAAATACAATGTACGAGTTGCAAATACTAAGTTTGGTCGATCCGTATAGATTTGAATATTCGCTGGATCCAGGATCTTCATGAGGGCCTCTGGTGTTAACGTCGCCGATGTGATCAGGTATAGCACGCAACGAGCAATGGTGAACCGGAGATCGATTGATCCTTTGTACCCATTGGCTCATGTTTATCCGAGTCACTCTCGCTCTCCGAGAGTCTTATTATTGTTTTTGCTTTCCTCAGAGGAAAGAGTAGAGAAAAGTTTGACACCCTTTTATTGGTGCGCCGATTGTCCGGAGGTCTAAGGACCGGCATGGCTGCGTGGGTGAATATCTCTCTAGGAACTTCCCACCTCGCACTCACGTTTATTTTTTATATTTGACGCTCACCTTGGCTCACTACAGAAATGATTCCTTGCTTGGAAATTTCAGAGGTCTTGCTAGCGATATTCGAAGAGATCTTGGACCTCGGGAGGGGCAATCCAGATCTCGCAGCCCTTGCTCGAACCTGTCGTTCGTTCAGCGAACCAGCCATCTCCATCCTTTGGCGCACTCAGACATCCGTGGTTCCATTGATCTTATGTTTTCCGTGCGACATAATCGACGCCCAAGACAGCGAGGGCACGTCCTAACTAGAGATCTGCACGGGCACGGGCCGCCGGGGTGAGTGCTCGTCTCTTCCGCCCTCTCCTCTCCTCTCCTCTTTCTCCCCACCCACCCTCTCCCTCTTCCTCTGCCACCACGGACAGCCCCACGGATGACGACGACGACGGCGACAACGAG
>JBBPUM010000633.1:0-14350 GCA_038094695.1 Chiua aff. virens | reverse complement strand
AGGCAACAAGTAAGAAAATTTGCAGATAGCTTTGTAGATGATTATAATGGGATCTAGTAGCGCGCAATTTTAATGTTTGTTTGGCATCGAATCAAGGACATGACATGCGAATCAGTTCCCCGTGATGTGAGTGCTTCCTTTAGCGCTGGACTCATTTTATCCATTGAAACACCTTTCACAGCTTGTGCTAACGTCGAGCATATCGATTGGCATCTTTGACTTAGGCTCTTCAAGCCGTCCTCGTTCTTTAAGCTTTTCTGCATTGTGGTGCGGTCATTAAACCAAAAGTTGCATGAGGAAAGAAGCTGACCTGCAAAAGGGAGAGTACTGTTGTAATCCCCATGAGGACACTCTTGGCCATATCAATAGGGACCAGATCTATTACTCCCTCGATAGCCTGGATAGTAAATTCGAGCCCATCGACCACATCTTCTCGTTGAATAGTTGGTGTATGGGATATCTGACCATTCCCTGCCGACTTCGAGAAGTGGATAGAAAACTTCATGTCAGAGTTGACGATGGCTGAGAGTGGAGAATCAAACAGTATCGATCACCAGGGGTTGAATGAAATGAATCGCCGAGGAACGTCTGCCCTTTATAAATAATTTCATCAAAAATCGGTATGTTCCTATAGTATCATGGTGGGGAAACGCACTACCTTGCGATGTTGATCGCTGAAAACAGCTTTAGGGTCACGGTGTGCAGGGGTTGATCATGAATCTACACTTCGTACCTCGTTTCATACTTGCATGGGAATGGGGTGGAAAGCGATGCCATCGGTAGAGATATTTCACCGTTTGTGGTGGGGCGGGGATGATTGACGAACACGGATATTATGGATGATCTTTACAACAAATCTCGGATGGTTCTGTTTGCCGTCTATCCAGCTGTGCTTGAGGTTCGGGTTAACAAACCTTGTCAAATAAATGGCTGCCCACGTACCTTTGCCGGCTCAGAAGCCGTGTATCGAAGCTGGGATATGTGCATCCAACAAGTCTGTATCATGAGAAATGAAAACAACATCCGTGTCACGACAAGCACGGAGGTAGTACTGACCCGATTCAGGGCTGAGATTATTACACAACTTTGGGTCATGGATGGGAAATCAGAAGGGTCACACCAAGGCCACACGGTGCCTGCTTTGTATGGTCGCAGACCTGATTGGTCAAAGGTGTTTCTATAAGACCACTTCGATTGGGCTGTCGGCCCAGCTCACCCTCCGAGCATCTTGCATGTATCACTGCACTTATTAAAGACAGAGAAATCCTCCTAACTTTCCAACCGTTACATGCCGGTAAATTCTACCATCCATGTCAGTGTGATGAAAGGAGCGCGGACTACAATTGGAGTCTGAGTCTGTCGTTTGCCTCCGTAGCTTGTCACATACACCTCGAACATGAGACCTAATTGGTAGCCACCATAACTACAAAAAGGGCAGATTAGCTCTTATTCCGGGGTAACATGATCAAAAACGCCTCGCGAGCAATGGAACTGCCAATGTATGATTACTAACAAGTCCCCTCGCTGAGAATGCTACCCGTCCGAAGCAGATTTGATAATTCAGAGAACGATATCCATAACAGCGATTGGGGATGAGATAGCATCCTGAGGTCACAGGGGGGTATCAATCAGGGAACGTCGGTACATATATGGGGAATGCTCCAAGCAAATGGATAGGAAAACGGAAGTATGACACTGACGAGAACTAAGCCTTCCATAAGGTCAGATCCCACAAGGTCAAGCCAAGAAAGAGAAAATCCAACCACGACAGCTAAGACGAGGAGACAATGCTGGTGAAAAGTGACTCAAACTTGAGTGGGGCCTTCAGGCTACTACACAGGAAAAATGATGCAAACTTAATAGAACTCGATGGACGGGGTTACATATCTTCCGTTGTGTCGAAACATTCCCTGGCAGGTGGAGCATCCAGAAAGAATGATTTGATACTGGAAACTTGAAGATGAGGAGGGACGGCGATAAAATACGTAGGGAATTTGCAATATTGCAAGATGGCAAATGGGTTGTGAGCGGAATGAAACGAGATCCCGTGAGAATTTTCGACCTCTCTCATTGTTATCATCGACTCCATCACTCTATCGGCAAATCACAATATGGTGACCAGTGCAAGCGTGACCATCACCGTTCAGAATCTGCGTGATCTTCTTCCATTCTACTACTGTGATATTGTGAGTATAAGTCCTCTCTAAGCTAACACCCTTGCCATCGCACGAGACTGTCCAAAATCTACGAAAACGAGCTTACAAGCCTTGAGAGTCATTTCAAGGCCCAGTTGCACTAGCTTGCCTCTGTCCAAAATTGCCTCCGAGACTTCAGGACCACTGCCCTTACCACCTAGTTGGACTACTGGAAGCCCAAAATCGCGCTTGCCATCGTGCAAACAGGCACCGAGTAGTTCCCTGATACTTGTCACGAGATCTCTGCTTCGTGTACAGTGACCTCAGGGCCTCCCGATCACTGGTATCCGAAAACCTTCGGTATGACTGAACACTGTAAGTATGTCACCGCCTCTGCCAAAGACGGCCAACCTGACCTGATGCTCAGTACTTCGCTGCAGAGTCATACACATATGCTGAGAAGGAGATCATCCGAACGCTGGAGAAACTCAATACTGTTGCCCAGCAAAGTGCAACGTCTATTGTCAGGTAGTCATTGACCATCCGAGTCTCCGATCCTTGACAAGGAACGATTGCGTGCAATGTGACGTGCTTCCGAGTCAGTCCTTCAAGCACCGGTGGCCTGCTTGAGCGAGACTCATATGATGGCCCCAATATCTACCTCCCGATTGCATTCTACGCCTGTCACCTACACCAGCTCATTTCCCTGGTAGACAGTGGACGAACAACCTCTTTGAAATAATATACTATAAGTTACATGAAGCAAGTGTGGAGTTGGACTCAAGACGTAAAAGAACCCGATAGCTATTGTTCGGGAGGTGATTACGATCGCATATAGTAGTCAACCTGTCAACGTTTTCAACGGAGTCCTCCGGCAATACCCGCCGTTGACACTTGCACACTGCTTAATGTATATGACTCAGAAAGGCAAATTAAAGTGGGTCACGAGTGCAGATATCGATAAGCACTCACGAGGAACCGACCTGTACGTGTATGGGGTTCCTGAGTCAACAACCACGCAATCTCAGGCATTGTAACCGTCATTCTGTCACTTGTTGATAATATCCTTTGGATCACACCCGAAGGCAAAAGGAAGTAAGTAGATGGACGTAATAGTTGAAAGGCAACATTGACGAAATATAACTTGAAGAGTCGAGTGAGCTGTTGCTGCAGTACGGTCAAGCCAAAGGAAGCAGGGTTCAGGCAAGCCCGAGGCAGCTGAAGGCTTCGGTCACGATACTGACAAAGAGCTAGTCTAACATGGATATTACTACACTTCAAGAAATCAAGGGATCAACAAGGGTAATCGAAATCAATGGCATAAGTCGTGTTCAGTCAGTCGTGTTCATCAGCGATGCAAAGCGCATAATTGGTGCCGAAGCCGGAGGAATGATTCGATGGTGGGAAACCACAGGAGGAAAGGAGGTAGGGATGCCCATTGATGCCGGACGGTGCATCAACAACATCGCGGTATCTCAAGACGGCAAATGGCTCGTGAGCGGAGCGACTTCTGGCAAGGCAGCATTATGGAATGCAGAGAACCGAAGGATGGTGGTCGAGCTGACAGGGCACACAAATGCGGTGTGTGCCGTCGACGTGTCGCCTGATGCAACGAAAATCGTGACAGGGTCCTGGGATGAAACCGCTTGCTTGTGGTCACTTCCAACAGGGAAAAAACTATTTACACTAGAACACGACGGCTCGGTGGTCGCAGCGAAGTTTTCTCCAGATGGAAAACTCCTGCTAACGGCCACGTGGAATTCAGTTTGGATATACGACCTAGGCAATGCCTGCTTCGTCATTGACTTCAAAATCACAGTCAGCTCATATCTCAATCAGTCGACTGCATGGCACCACAACAGCAAAAATTTCTTTGTCCTCTCTCCAGATGGCTGCGTTTCCCATCTTGATGTATCTGCTGGGACTACACTCTCAAAATGGCATATTCACTCCGACGACGACCCTCGGTGCCTTGCCTTGTCAAGCGACAGCACGTACATTGTAGTTTCTGCCAACTCAACCATCTCATTCTGGGACAGTCTGACGCATCAACAAATCGGGTCTCCGATCAAGCACACTGGTACCGTCATGGCAATGGGTATATCTATGAGCCATGATGTGGTAACGAGTGCAGGCACAACCATCACAATACGTTCCGTTCGCTATTACACTAGCAGTGTAAGTGCACTTTTCTGGACGACTATACGACTTCCTTATGATGACACGAAAGGCCTCCCGAGATCTCTATATCAAGCTCGTGAACCTTCGAAGCTGCCACGCCATAAAGTTGCGTGAGCTCCGAGACCGCAAACTTGCTCTTCTCACGGCTCAGCGGGATTATTGGAAGAATGTAGTTGCCAGTAAACAGAACAAACTCACTGCTGTGCAAAGAGAACTTAACAAGCTCCCTGATGTGTCACTCGCACTCATCTCTGCTCACATGGACATCAGAACTTCCCAATCCGATCTACATGGAATCTATCAACAACTCGGTGACCAGCTAAGAGGTCTCTCGATTACCAGTGCCGTTGCAGAATCTCAGCCCGAACTAGCCAAAAGTCAGAACTTTCAACGGTTTATCGTGGACTCAGACGAGTATGCCCAGAAGGCGATCATCCAAACGCTGGAATGTCTCAACACAGATATTCAGAAGAGTGCGACGCTCATTGCCGAATATTTCATTGACCACCTCCAGTCTCCTGATACAGAGGAACGATTATCTGCGATGAAACGAATTCCCTCAGAGTCTGTCCCTCAAACGTTACTAGACCGCTTGGGGCCAAAAACGCCGCTTGACAATAGGATTATCACGATCACGTACCTCCAGATCGCGTTCCAGGCGTGCATCGCCTGTTACTTGCACTGGGTGATTTCTTCGTGGACGATGGATAAAGGGAAGGACAAGATTTTCAATAAGATATACAAGGGATCACAAGAGTCAGGCGAGATATTATCTCATTTGAAGTGCTATCCTTGAAGTTGTGCTGATGGAATTTTGAAACAGGGTCCCAAGAGTTAGCTGCGGGGTGGCGATCAGTCACCTATACCCATGTCTTTACGTGGACCAGTGATACCAACACTCTCATCTCAGACATCGTAGGGGAGCTGTCTGACGTCGTCGTCGCAGCTGGTTGCGGCATCTCTGCTGCCAGTGTACGACCAAAGCTGTCGTCCATGTTCTACGCCAGGATCTCGTCCATCGTTTCTACTGCTGAAGTGCTTAGGAACCTGATTGGGGGTACCGCAGGAGGCAACTTCGAAGTCTTCGCAGTGCGCACTGCGCAGGTCTTTGACCAGGAGAAGATGGATATACATTCCTTTACAGGTAAAGCACGGATGAGCAGAATGCCCAGGGGCCAAAAGGTTGAATGCACTACTTGCCTGGGATTGCTTCAGGGAGTTACGTCACCGGTTCCAGGTCAGGCAAATACTCTTATCTTGTCGAAAGCAAAGGTTTTGCTTTAATTTTCGAACCTTCATTGTATAATACACAATTTCCGTAGGCATTAAAAGGAAAAATCGATAGAAGCATCGTTTTTGGTTTATTAACCGCTTTGTGCTTTGTTTCTCTCCATACTTTCGCCTCGTAAAATGCTTCCTTCTACTCATCAAGAGATGCCCTTCCCCGCGATGCGTCATCCTAACATGACTATATTAAACTGACGACTAAAATTAGCGTAGATAATAGGGAGGATTGACATACATACATTACACTCGGTCACAAGGGCCGGCATTCTTTCGTGTGGTTAAGGACCTGGCTGCATACTCATGACCATCCTTTCATCACGAATCTTAGTCGGGTTGCAAGGGTGATATAAAAGGACGGCATATGCTTCTCCAGTGCCTGCACCGTGGTTACGATCTTGTGATCCTGGTATGGCCATTCCAGGTTTATTTCTTCCAGTGCTTGTCGCATCTTGTGGTCCCCTTCACCTTGTAGAAAGCTTGATAATATCCCAAGTTGTCTCTTGCATTCCATCAGTGCGCCCTTGTCTCGGGTCCAATCGATCGCGGGGTGCTCGACCTGTGGTACATTAGATGATGGACCCCGCTTAGCAATGGTCTGGCAGGCATCTGCTGCTTCTTGCTCCAGAAGCCTTTCCACATTCGACGTCAACTTTATCAGCCCCCGAAGCTGTGTCACCGCAAATTTCACATCTATCTGCTTCTCCAGGTCTTCTGAAGGCGCGGAAGTACCTTCAGAGCACGCTATGTTGTCAACCATTGCGATGACTTTTTCTCCCAGCTCCGTAAGAGTAATAGACGTGTCAATATCCCCAAGTTCCCCACGTGCTTCGAGACCGCAAAGAAGTGATTTGGCCAGGAAAGCAGCTATATGCGTCTTGTCATTGTGCTCGTCGGGAACCTGCAGAAAAGCCTCTGTATTTAACTCAATCGATTGGTCCAGGTCATCCAGGTTCCCAACCGATTGGAAGCGGCGCAAGAAAGCGACGCCGAGCTTGTGTGATAGGTGGGGCCGATCAGAATATCCATATGGAGGTGTATAAGCCCCACGTTTCAGCTCCCCGAGTAGTCCCTGGACGTCGACAAGTGCTGGGTCTACAGTGTTAATAGCACGGTAAAATCTGCATGTAGCGAGGATTGCGTCCGCGCTTTGATGATACCGATTGTCGTCAAGAGGCAGCTCTACCAGAAGTTGTTCTATATTCTCGAGGGCGAATTCATCGTGTGCCGTTCCATGGCGAGACAACAAAGCCTGTGCCAGGAGTAATAATGTAGCCGGTCGATCTGGGTGTCCCTCTCTATATTCGCGGAGTATTTCTCTGTAGAGTTTTATGACCTTGTCGAGTTCGGTGTATGTGCCATGAACTTGACACCTCAGGAACTCAATGGTGGCGACGTTGAAGCGCGCAGTGGCGAAACGCGCAGCATCAAGATCACATTCAATCTGCAGGACAGATTTGAAACATTCGAGAGCGGAATCAAGGCGTTCTTTCTTGAGTCCTCTCTGATAGCAGTAGAAATTCTCGAACCCCCTGATCGTAGTCTGAGCATATTCCGAATTTTCCTATAATCAGAATTTGTTAACCCATGAATGTCGTGTCTATTAGTATACTCCCTCTCACTTCATCATCGATATGGGTCTCGCAATCCGTAAAATGTCGTTCCAGAGTGATCAAGAGTGAAGAGCGGGGTCCGAAAGAAACCCTCAAACCTTGACCACTTTCAAATACGAATTTCCGTGGTATAATTGCGAATACGTACTCAGGCTACCAGGGGACATGGCGCGAGATATATCGGCAATATGGATCGTCTGACGTTCGGATATTTCTCGCGTTCCCAGTGTTGAGCTCAGCTGGAATGTACCGTAAACAACGAAGTGAACCGGCCCATCAGTGGGCCTTGACTTCATGAGTATAGAGGAATATAAGTTAAAAAGGAAAAGCCTACAGTGTAACCACGTCATCCCATTCTATGACGTTGGCATGAGGCACATTGTTTGTTCTCCAGGTCTTGTTCCCAAATTTGATAAGCACGCACACACCAACATCAATCCGAGTGACATCAAATCCTTCGAGCCGCATATCTATACATATGAGGTCAGAATTCAGTAGTAGAAAAATTCGAGCAAGGATACTACAGACGTGTGATGACAAGTCGTGAATTATCCTCGGGAATTGCCACATGTGGATGCTTGCTCTGTTCGTATTTGCTACCTGTTTCCTCACAACGTCCGCGATTTAAACCAGTTCCGTCACTGGCTTTGTTCCTGCTGGTTTTTAATGGTGTGTTTTTAGTTAGGATGGAAGAGGAAGTGATGAAAAACCCACGAAACACGCCGCAGACATACGGTACCTAGACCCGAGTAAACTTAGTGATCCATATGCAACAAACACAACATCAAAGTACTTACGATGTTCAGAGTCTAAGTCATCCTTGAAAGTTTTTGTCATGTGCTCCCGAAGATGGTCTTCTTTCATCAGATCCTCAAGCAGTAATCCCTGCCAGTGGACACTGTCAGCAAGAAGATTACTAGCAGCTGTCGAATGTAAGGTTACATTTTCAACCATGTCAATCCAGTCATTGTCATGCGTGACAGCTAGCTCAGCTCCATCATTCTTGAAAACATCATTCAGCGAAGTTCAGTCATTAGGCCATGACTCAGACATCCGCCATGCACACCTGGTCTAACAAAACACGGTTGACTATGTCCAAAGGATGGCTGAACTGAAGAACACTGAGTAAGCTTTAACCCACATTATAAACGACCGAAGAAAAACCTCGGCCAAGTTCAACCGTGGGAGGTACTCGATCATGGTACCTATGTCTCGTCTCAACCATCCCATTCGTGATGAGTGTATGACTCACTTGATGATCCAGATAGCAATTTTTGGGCTTTCAGTCGCATTTTTTTGAGAGTACGGGCGAACCACCCGTTTGTCCGTTCCAGCATGCATTCCAGGTCAAAAAGCTTTCGGTCCCTGACTGTGATTTTGAATCCTTTTAGTAGAACAGCCTGATTAAGATAAGTGTTCTCCCTAGGGGCTTGTTGGCTATCCGTCTGGAATGCAGATTTCCATTTGAATGCGCCAGGAGTGGAATCATCGTCTTTTGGATAGACGTGTATTTTCTGACCGATAGTGCCATGCTGAAATGACCCCAAGATCCACGATTTTGCCTTGTACACGGCGGTAACTAGATAGAGAGAGTCTCGTTTGGCATATTTGCACCAGTCAGCTGCATACTTCCTAATGTGGTTTTCAATGTGCTCCAAGTACTTTTCGTCAAGCTCCAGCAGCTTTGCACCGTCTGGGAGAATAAGAATAGCACCTTCCGTATGGCTCGCAGTAAATATATAATCTGAGTCCTTGTTTTCCCTGATGATACGATGTCCAAGTCCGACTCAGAGTTGTAGAATATTTCTACTGATTTACTGCACCTTTTAATTTCCACATCGTCCTGTGTGACGCCCTTCATAAACACTCTGTCACAGTCAAACGCGGGGCCGAGCGTCGATCGGTCGAATTGGGAAAGATCCAGAGGGATTTCCGAGATTTTTCTTGACTGTCCAGAAGTGGATTCGTCTGTCTGCAGACTCTCCGAGTTCAGGTTGAGTTCCTCGGGAGGGAATTTCCACTTGTCGGACAGTTCATTGGGAAGATATTTGACGTTGAAAAACAAAATGAATTGACCGTATTGGTTGATATGACCAATGTCACCAATTTGGAGACCTTCACTTCTATTGGGCTCGGAGAGCTTTCCAGTGATGTCTGGCCGGGGCCCAGGATTACGCAAGGGATAACCAAAGGACTGTTTCAGGTTGGTTGCGTATACGGATTGTGGGTCGCTTTGCATCTGGAATCTGGAATTCTGAGCGCCTCGTGGTATTCCGTCAGGCGAGTCAGTGCTAGCAGAGATGGTGACGAATTGATGATGAGTGCGTGGCTGGACCCGATCCGTTACTACTAGTCACTACACTAACAAAGACACGATCGCGGTACATGCCGATGGGCCGAGGGTTACCACATATGTCAGCCCAAACATTGATCCAAGTGTTCAATCTAGGCTTGGAGCCAACTACTTCAAACATTCAACTTGTTCAACTTGAATGTGCATTGCAAGTCCAATCATAACCTCAGCTTTTAAAACAAAGTTTGAAAGATCGATGTCTCGGTAAGATACTCAGAGGGTCACTTAAGTGGCGCGGTTGCCAGTGTGCACCATCACAATTGTAATTGCAAGATGTATCATGAGTCTGAACCTTGCATCTGGCAAAAGCAGAACACGAGTTGGTGATAGACGATACTTTCCACAGCGAGTCTACACTAACCAGTATGTGGTTCGTAACCACAAATGCAACGAGTAGCAAACAGTTACAAAGGAATCAGAGCAGATGTGTTGGTAAAAAGCCGTGAGTCAGATCGTTAGCGTCATATTGTAGCAGTGAAAAGCTCAACACCATCCCTCCACTACAAACCTTAACCGTCTTGCGAGAACAGTGTAGTAATAAGGCATGTGTTCCTCCAGAGCCTGCATCGTGGCCACGATCTTGTGATCCTTGTGCGGCCACTCGGGATTTACTCGTTCTAATGCTTCGCGCATTTTGCGGTCCCCTTCCCCTCCCAAAAAGCTGACCAGCACGGCGAGCTGCCTCTTACACTCCGTCTCCGTCTCCTCGTCCCTGTTCCAGTCGTCCAAGGGGTTCTCGACCTTGGTTGATGGTCCTTGCCCAGCGTCCTTGGTAGTGTCGCCCGTCGCGACAGCCCCATGCTGCCAAACTCGTTCCACACTGGACATCAATTTGATCTGCTCCCGAATCTGTGCTATCGCGAACCTCAAATCGATCTGCTCTTGCAGGTCTTCCGAAGGTGCCGAGGCACCCTCTGCGTACGACTCGGACACAGTATCCAGCATCACGATGACCTTCTTCCCGAGCTCCACAAGTCCGATCGATGTATCGACATCGCTAAGCTCGCCGCGGGCCTCAAGGGCACAGAGAAGTGAATTTCCGAGACAGGCGGCGATGTTCATCTTGTCATCGTGTCCATCGGGAACCTGCAGCGCCTCCGCATTCAATGCGATCGATTTGTCCAGATCCTCGAAGTTTTTCAATAACCGAAAGCGACGCCAAAATGCAAATCCAAGTTTGTGCAGCAGGTGTGGTTTGTCAAAATAACCGTATAGTGGCGTATAGGTGCCACGTTGAAAGTTGGCAAGTAAACCGTCGATGTCAGCGCTGTGTTCCCCATTGATAGCGTGGTAAAATCTGATTGTAGCGAGGATTGCGTCTGCGGTTCGACGATCGCGGCTTTCATCTGGGGGAAGTTCCGCTAAAAGTTGCTCTATCTCCTCAACAACGAATTCGTCATATTCCTGTCCATGATGTGATAACAGGACCTGTGCCAAGAGCAACAGAGTGGCAGGTCGATCTTGGTGATTGTCGCCGCGTGATTGGAGGGCTTTCCGGTAGAGATCAATAGATGTATTGAACTTGGAATATGTCCCGTTTGCCTGACATTGAACAAACTCGGAAGTGGCTAGATTGAACCATGCAGTGGCACGACATTCAGGATTGGAACCGCATTGCTCTAGAGCAGAGCGAAAACAATCAAGAGCGCAATCGAGATGTTCTCCTTTGAGCTCCACATGGTACGAGTAGAAAGCCTTAAACCCCTCAGTCGTCTTCTGAACAAAGTCTGAACTCTCCTGGGATCTAATAATCAGATACGAGCGTCGGATAGCCGTCTCGCCTCACCTCATAATTGAAGTAGGTCTCGCAGTACGAGAAGTGTCGCTCCAAGGTAACCAAGAGTGAAGAACGAGATTCTGCATTCCCAACAGAGAACTTGAGAGCTTCAACCGCTTCAGCTACGAAGCGTCGAGGTTGACGGTACTCACTATATGCGCTACCGGGCATGTCGCCAGTATCGATTGTCATTTTTTCAGATATTTCCCGTGTCCCTAGCGTCGAGCCCAGCTGAAACGTGCCACAGACAGTGATATCAGCAGGTCCGTCAGAGGGCCTTGGGACCATCAATATGAGACAACATAAGAAGAGAAAGAAGCCTACAGTGTAATCTCGCTGTCCCACTCGATGATATTCGCATGTGGCTTATTGTCGGTTCTCCTAGTTATAGCCCCAAACTGAACAAGTACGCAAACTCCAGCATCAACATTTCCGACATCAAAACTTTCCAACCGCATGTCTGAATAATGTTTAATGTCAACACCCATCGCCGAAAAACCAGGAGATTGATGCAGACGTGTGATGACAAGTCGTGACTGGTTCGCGGGCTCTTCCGTGATTGCGGGAGTGTCAACTAGAGGTTCGTTCAGCTTCGGCTTATAGTCGACGTCTATTGTCTCAGCGTGACCGCCATGGGCCACGATTTCGTATTTTGTTTTACCCTCCCTTGTGTCATATCCTGATAAGTGGACCACCAGCTAGTCAAAGAACACTCACGAATTCTGTCGTACTAGACCGACAGTATCTAGGTGGACGAGATCAAGTCAGCGACACGCTCAAACATGCCAACAAAGTACTGACTGTTTTTAGTGTCCAGGTCGCAAGAGTAGTTCGCCTCCATGAAATGCCGAACATGGCATTTTTCCATCAGTTTCTCAAATGGAAATTTCTGGCAACACATCAGCAAGTGAGCCCGTGACAAAAATGTCAGCCGAAACGCACATTTTTTCTCATTTCAATCCAATCATCGTCGTGTGTTATAGCCACAGTTCCTGGATTCTAATAAAATAATCTGTCAGTAAGTTTATGGGTTCCCGCCTAATATGCGAACCTTATCCAATAGGATGCCATTGACCACGTCTAATGGATGGCTCGGCTGAAGGCTGGTATAAGTTATTACACGCGGAGTAAATGTGATGGAAAAACCTCAGAAAATTTCGTCGCCGGGAAGTACTTGATCTCTGCAAAGTCAAGGTTGAGTTTTAATGCCACACTAGAAATATACAACTTACTTGGTCCGGGCTGCCACTTCTTGGCCGCCGACTGCAGTGTAGCGAGGAGACGGTCAAACCACCCTCCGGACATCAGTTGCTCGATGTTCCCCGCCGTCATCTTGAAACCTTTGATAAAAACGGCTTGATTCAGATCCGTGTTCCCCGGAGATACTTGCTTATTATCCACATTGAAGGCGTGTTCCCATCTATATTCCGGAGCGCCGCTTTGTTCATTGGCACGGACTCGAATGTAGATTTCTTTGTCACGGGTACCATTCTTGAAGGATCCCAGAGTCCAAGATTTTGCTCTATACACAGCAGTGACTAAATAGAGGGTGTCTTTTTGTGCGTGTTTGCACCACGCAAGTGCATACTTCTTGACGTGATTTCGAACGTCTGGCATACACTTGCTATCGAGCTCGAATAGCGTGGCGCCATGAGGGAGGATGAGTATGGCACCTTTTTTAGCGTCTGCAACGAATTTATAGAATTGTAGGACGTCGTCCGCCCTTATGAGGCTGATGTCATAATGTGATACTCTATATCGATGTAAAGCTACCTTGCATCGTTCACAATCTGAGTAACACCAGTCTTGAACACTTCGCCAGGCGAGATTTTATCACCAGCAACTGGTTCGTCAAAATGAAGTGGAAGATTCAGTTCCGAAGCGTTACCCAGATCATTACTTGGAGGGAACTTGACGTTGAAAAGCAGATTGAATGTACCATACTCGTCGACATAGCCAATGTCACCGATCTGCAAGCCATTGCTTTTATAAGGTTCCTCGAGCTCTTTTCCAGGATCGGGGATGCGCAGCTGGGGATTGCGTAAAGGATAGCCACGCTGCTGGTCCAAGTTAGTTGCGTATATGTGTTGGAGGGTAGACTGGAGCGGCATGTCAAGTTATATCGAATTCCGTCAGAGAGTATCTAGGGATAGCGCTGATAGTTGGTCAGATGAGCATACAGGTTGGAAAAGAGAAACACGATCGTAACAAGGGCTGAGGGGGGTTGTCCAAACTCTGGTGGGCCATTCTCGGATTGCTCAATGAATCTGGGAAAACTTTCGCAACTCCGCCGCCGCCTTACTGCCTAGTGCTTAGTCAGCCCCGCCCTTTAGAATCCAGATGTTCAAGGCACACCAGTGGCCGGCCCATGGAAGGGCTATGATAACGAATGCATTCATACATAAATACTCAACCTCATGGACGGTTTGGATAACCCAGGTACGGCTCATTGGATCCCAAGTTGTAGCAACAGAATGAACCAGTCACTGGCGGAGAAGTCACAAGAGGTAAGAGCGCTAGGTGGCTTGAGGTGAGATTTGTCGTGAAAAGTAATTTATATGGCATTCATTCATTGTAACACTCAGCACCATCCCTCCACCACAAACCTGAGCCGTCTTGCGAGTACAGTGTCAAAGTACGGCAGGTGTTTTTCAAGGGCTTGCATCGTGGCCACGATCTTGTGGTCCTTGTACGGCCATTTCGGATTGAGCAGTTCCAGGGCTTCGCGCATCTTGATTTCCCCTTCGCCTCCCAGGAAGCTCAGTAGCACCCCAAGTTGTCTCTTGCATTCCGTCTCTGTATCTTCGTCCCTGCTCCAATCGTCTATAGGGTTCTCGATCTTTGAGGATGAGCCTTGCTCAACGACCTCTTTGCAGGTATCATCCGCACCCGCCTCCTGCCGGACTCTTTCCACGCACGACATCAGCTGTATCTGCTCCCGAATCTGCTCCACTGCAGCCTTCAATTCTATCTGCTTTTGCAAGTCCTGCGAAGGCGCCGAAATTCC
>JBBPUM010000632.1:0-14403 GCA_038094695.1 Chiua aff. virens | reverse complement strand
TCCTTATACTATTCTGAATGCGACCAACATCCATATCAGCAGATTCTAACCGCTTTTCAGCCCGCTCTGCGCGACATCGGTACAATTTGATGATCGCAATATGCTCCTCAAGAGTGCAGTCGACCAGATGTTTCTGCGCTTGCCTCACTTTTCTCTTCGCCCGGGCAGCCGCCAAGACAAGCATTGCTTCCTCGCACTCGGTTTCGGTGTCAATGCTACCGTCAACATCTGATTCGCCACTGAGGGATGACGATGTAGTCTTTAAATATTACTTCAGATGAAGAATGTATTCATTAGTACAAAATCAAAGTCTTCTCACCTCCTTGGGTCCATAATCTTCAGGTACTAGCAGGCGCACTGGCATATGTGACTTCTGGCGTCTCCGTCTCTTGGGCTCGACAGTCGTGCTGGTACTCGACATAGAGTGATGTGGAGATAGGGAACTCCCTTGTAGGTGGCGAGAGGAACACGGTCGAAGTTCGTGTGACGAGGAAGATGACACAGTCTGAGGAAGTGTCAGTAAGGTTACAATCTCGTTTTCGAGGTCTCGTTACCGTTGCCGACGCCATAGCAAAAATCTCGGAAGGAGTTTCCCAGGCACCTCGACAAAGTTCAAGTTGAAACGTTAACTTGACATCCATGCCCTCATGTCCAAATTGCGGAAAGTATTACAAAAGTGCCTCTGGTGTCACCCGCCACCTTAGCCAACCACGCACGTCCTGCTTGGATATGGTCCAAGACTTGGTCCAAATTACGACGCCAACAGATGACGATTACTTGGATGCCCACAGACTGATCGAGGAAGGTTTCGATCCAGCTTTCCACACAGAAGTCAATAATGATCTAGATATGGACGTGGACTCGAATTCTGTCTATGGTGTAGAGAACGTGGACCAACGCAGCAAGGGATTCGTGAGGGAAGAAGTGACCGACGAATTTCTGGGGGCAGCAACTGGGCATGGGAGGGGAAGGACTTTCATGGATCTTTTCGACAGTGATCAATTCGCCAATGAGAGGAAATCCAATCTTTTCTATCCGTTTTCTGGGCAGGGGGATTGGCAAATTGGACGTTACCTACTCGCCTCAGGTCTCAGTATGGATTCAATTGACAAATTTCTGTCTCTGGACTGGGTATAGTACTTATTGGTTCGCTATAGTGATTCGTTTGTGCTTAATTTTCAGCAGATCAAAACATTGCCGTTATCCTTTCGGACAGCCAAAGAACTTCGTGGTCGCGCGGAACTCCTCCCTCAAGGTCCGCAGTGGAAATGTCAGCAAATTACAACGATACACGCAACAAAGACACCCATTTGGTTATACTGGCGCGATCCCATCGAGCTTCTTGAATCACTCTTCGGAAACCCCATTTTTCGTGACAAAATTGATTTGGTTCCTTGGAAGGTATATCGAACGGCGGCTCGTCTAGTACGAGTGTACACCGAATGGATGACGTGTGATGCTGCTTGGGAGATGCAGGTACGTTAGAAGCTTTCTGCCAGCCTTCTTGAATTTCTCTGAACGTCTATCTAGTCACGCGTGCCCGATGGCGCGACGGTCCTCGGTGTTGTCTTGTCCTCAGACAAGACAAATATTTCAGCACTGACAGGTGATCGTATCGCCCATCCTCTCTTGATCAGTCTCGCCAATATCCACTCCTCCGTCCGACTCAAGTATTCTTCGAACGCATTTCTGCTTGCCGCACTCTTACCCGTCCCAAAATTCATCCATACTAAGCCACGCATGCGCAGCGTATTGGAAGAACGCCTCGTCCATCAATGTCTGGATATTGTCCTCGCCCCGCTCAAAGCTGCTGCTGCATTGGGTGTCATGATGTCCGATCCTGTCGGTATTCGCCGTTATTGCTTCACGCCACTTGCAAGTTACATAGTGGACACGCCGGAAGCACGCATGCTTGCTATCGTGCATGACAAGACCTCACCGTTCACAATGGCCAAATATACACAGTTTGGGGATGATTTTCGGCACCCTCCCCGCACTGCCGAACAAACACTACGTCAGCTTGCGAGTATTACCGCCGATCCAAACAATATCGAGGAGTATTTCAAACAGTGTGCGGAGTATCGCCTCAGTGGGGTCGATCAACCGTTTTGGAGAAACATCCTCTCGCACAACCCGCGGTTTTCTTGGGCCCTGAATCCCTCCACCATTTTCATAAGAAGTTCGGAGATCATGACATTAAATGGTGTATTCATGTCCTGACTGCCGAAGAAATCGATTTTCGATTTTCTGTTCTCCAGCCAATCACAGGTTACCGCCACTTCCATGAAGGCATATCTCGCGCTAAGCAAGTCACCGGCAAGGAGCATCGACATATGGAACGTTACGTGGTCGGTATTATCGCTGGTGCTGCGCCACATGGCATGGTCATTGCCATTCGAGCTCTCATGGACTTCCGTTACATGGCTCTGTGCCCAGTAATCAGCGAGAATGGCTGCAGTCGACTGAGGGATGCGCTAGCAGAGTTTCATGCTCACAAAGACTCTATCATCGCTGCAGGGGCACGCAGGGGCAAGAAGAAGCCGATCGACAATTGGTACATTCCGAAGCTCGAGCTGATGCAGAGTGTAGTACCGAGTATCCGCGCTAATGGCCCTGTATTCCAGTGGTCTGCAGATCTTACCGAGCATGTGCACATTACCGAAATCAAGAGGCCGTCACGAAACACGAATAACAATAACTACAATCCACAAATATGTCGAGCCCTCGATCGTACCGAAAAATGTAGGCGTTTCCAGATCGCCACCACAATACGGATCTCGGAAGCGAACAAAGTGTGCAATAAGGGAGAAGACCCCGAAGAAGACATGCAAGAGCCGGACCCTGGCGACGATGGAGATGACGATGACGACGATAAGATCCCACTCACTGACTGTCCGCAACGCCCTGTCACTAATCTGTTCCTCAAGGCGGAGCAATTATCAGCAAGGATGAACCCTCACACTCCGCGTCCCCTTCGTGCCTTTACCTCCGGTTCGATAGCTTTCAGTGCTGGCTACAATCCTTCGATGACGCGCACGCTGGTCGACGACGTTGCGGATAAATTCCGTATCCCAGATCTTCGTCCAGCCCTTGCTGACTACTTCGAGTGCGAGAGGCAAGGCACCCGAGCAATCCACCCCATAGGAGGGCCTCGCCGTGCAGCTGCTGATGCTCCTCTTCCCTTTAGATATGTTCAAGTATGGTATAAGGTCCGGTTACAGCGAGTATCGTTCTGTAATTCCAGTTTTCTACTACCTCCACAAACAGTCAACGCGGCACCTCCCGATGAGAATTGGGCGTACGGTCGACGGGACGCCGTCTTGATCTGCACCGATGAAGATCACCAGTGGCCTCAAAGTGGGCTTGAAGGTATGTTCAGGTTTACGTATCTATGTTGGCAGTAACACTGACTTTCATGTTTTTAGGCCACAAGGTTGCCGAGCTCCAGCTCGTGCTGCGACCTCTCCCGTGTGGAACTCCTTGGAATGATCGTTTTCTGGCCTATGTTCAGTGGTTCGATTTCGTCCCACAACTGAACGGCAGTTATATTGATAGAGAGACACAAATGCCTGTTATCAGACGTGCGGTACGGTCTAATGGTCGGCCCTTGGGAGAAATTGTTCCCCTAAGCCAGATTAGGGAACTTGTTTCCCTTATTCCCTGCTTTGGGGCTAAAGTACCTTCTAACTTTACCAAGTCAAACAGCTCACACCATTCCCCCACGTTCTTCCTCAATAAATATTTTACAAAAGATCAATATTACGCGTTTTCACACTTTTTGTAGTGACCAATTGGATTTTGCTTCGAGCTTATGTTGTCATGCACTTACTAAGCTATCATGAACTCGTCTATCATTTCTCTTGCGTACTGCCCGAGTCTTCACAACCGCTGAACGCATTGTCCTCGATTCAGAGTGCCATCAC
The DNA here is from genome assembly GCA_038094695.1 of Chiua aff. virens. Taxonomy (NCBI): domain Eukaryota; kingdom Fungi; phylum Basidiomycota; class Agaricomycetes; order Boletales; family Boletaceae; genus Chiua; species Chiua aff. virens. The sequence continues at coordinate 10,480 of JBBPUM010000632.1, read as the reverse complement.
CTTCGCATCTGTACTCAATCACATTCTGCTTGTTCCACCCCCGGCCGCATTTCCCCGCCGAGCACTGAACACACATGTAATCGGAGATCCAGCTCAAAAAAAGACTGTCCCATCGAGGCCTCTCAACACCACGTTACGTTCATTCATACCGTGACACACTCACTTGGACACTCCGACTAAGCAGGAGGCGACAGGTTGCAACATTGCTCTGGTTTCTTTCTCGAACAGAGTTCAAAGTGTGGTTCGAGAACGAAAAGTACAAGGTCGGCCCCACAGGACACGATTTGTCGCGGTGCTGTTGACGCTCTGAGTTGGGTGTTCATCACAGTTATTTTCGTGAATTTGTCCGGCGTGGAACAAGACTCTCGAGTATGTTTGGCCAGATCATTACGATAGCCCTGTCAGTTTCTTGACCTGTTGCAAGGGAGATTATACCAGGACACCATGGCGATGGCAGGGTCAAACAGCTTACAAGTGGTTGTTTGCTTCCAAGGAACTGATGGCAGATGTCGATATATTGCGCACACACGCAAGGAGGTTGATCCGGTGATGCAACACCCCTCCAGTGGTGACAGCGGTCATGTCCATAATGCCGCGAGTGGCGCTGGTCGCATCGTCGGACCTCGCTCTCGCAAGAGAAGCCGCATCTCAGAACCAGACAACTGAGTGCCATTTTTACTGTGACGAAAACACTGTCTTGTAGAGGCAAAAGATCATGAAGAAGATATGGTCAGAGTCCGTCAGACCGAAAAAAGTGAATAGAGGGGGGATGTTGGAGAAAAGGTATGCGTAGCGACGGAACGACATGTCATTAAGTGAGTGCAAACATCGTGCTACCATCATACATAATCAGTCGTTCTTATCCCCGGACTTTGTTATGCATCCGTCAGTCAACCTTGGTCCTCGCCCCCAAGGCATTCGCACTTTTGCTCCGTCGCCACTACGGTGCCCGTCCTATTTGCTTCGATGACGTGTAATCTCATGCCCTTTCACGAGGGTCCAACTTCTGTTTCTAGACGACTTTAGCCATCCGCACATCTTTCCGTGTACAACCAGACTGGACTTGCAAGGTGTTGATTGTAAATCGCGTCCCAAATCAGGGTTGGGCCTCTTGAAGGGCTGCAGCCTGGGTGACCTAGGTGAGTACTCCCAGATGTCTTTGTCCGGTCAGACCGACTTACTCGCAATGAGCGACTATCGTACTCGATCTGCCGTCCCTAGGTCGCAAGCACTTGCTGGGAATGTTGAGAATGACGCACCAGAGTGTCCGTCTTGGAGAATGTGATGAAGTGGTCACTAGATTTAGCTTCGTGTGCCATCTGTCGTGCGCAAGCGTCAACGAACAATGAATGCCTTGGGGAGTCCCAGGGCAACACAAATGACTTACCAGTGCTGGAGACGACACCGCCGTTCTCGCTTGAGCTGGATGCCCATGATCGTCAAGACACGTTTTTTTGCTAGCTATACATGATCGATGGGTGGTATCTCAGCGAATGGACGGATCAGAACGAGAAAGCTAAATCAAACAATCGTCTAGTATACCCGCGGAGCCATATCCCGATCGTGTGCTAGCACTGAGTAAATGGGCTACATAGGATGCACGGTCCATGAGCTTGGCTCGTGAACATGGAACCAATCGTGACCCGGCAAGTACTTGTGCGCATCTCAAATGGGATAACAGACTCAGAGTGCAGGAAAGACCGGATGTCCGTTCGAATGACACATTGTTCCTCTTCCATACAGGAACCCTCGCGCGCGATAAGTTTGGGAATGTGACATGGCGTTGATGCCGATCGCGGGGCGAATTGGGAATGTCCTCGAGAGGAAATATGTCCCGGCACATGTGCATGTCGGCGATGGTCGTTTGAAAACCAATACGTGACGGAAGAATGCGAGGCTCATGTGAAAGTGGATGAAAGACGCATTCTACCACAAGCGATGACGGTAGATGATCATGCTGATGAGGACGAGGACATCGTGAACACGAGACCCACCAGAGGTATCTGTAGATGCTCCCACCTTGCCAACCTCCTGCGTCGCGAGCGACGCAAAACATGGTTTAAAAGCTACCAGCGACTTCGGTACGCACGTTTTCGTGCACACTCACTCTCCCGGTGGCGTCATTTAAAACGGGACGGTAGGTGTGCCTCTAGCTGGACATGTTGCGCCAAGATCGAATGTGTGGAAGGTAATTTGCAAGGCATGGGCCATTGCTGGACTGGCTGGAGTGGATTTGTCGAATTAAGATGGAGGATATCGTCCAAGAGTTGACCTCGAAGACTCGGAGTCGATGATTAGTCACGGTAGAGTCAAGTGGCGTGCCCCTCTTTCGAGTAAACTCCTTTACATAGATCGGTATCACCACTAACACGTATCCGACTGCTGGCCGTCCCCTCTAACGACAGCACCTGCGACGTCAACATTGAATCCGAACTTGAATATGACCACACACCATCTCCATACTTCTTCTTACAGAATTTTACCCAACTCCGACACGTCCTCCAACTGGTCTAATCCGTCCATCTTTGCCGGGGAACCTTCGAGTTTAATGTGAGCTGGTATTATCCCCAGCCTGAAGGTAAGCTTCACATCAACACAGAATTGATTATTCACTGGGCCTGTAGAACGAAGAACTTTTCCACGTCCTGGCATTGCGCAGTCAATCGGTGATCCTTAGGCTTCGTCGGCCTCACCACCACGATGCCCGATCTAATAGCGATACTGAGGACCGCTATCAAATCCTCGGATTTCTGGGTGATTCTATGAGCTATACTAGTAAGTGCAAAGTCGCTGTAACTATTGGAATTATACTAAGCGTACATTGTACGTGTAGGTGGTCTAGTTCATTCGATTCCCTTCCTTTCAACCGCAAAATTTTCCCACTCGGCTGGGATCCTTTCGAAACTGATATCCATATCCAAGTCAAGCGTTTGACGGAGTCTCCTATGATCTTCAAACATTGTGGCTGCCCCTGCACGAATTTCCTGAGAAACCCGAGTCTGTGGTTTCACGGCACATATATCATCGGTTCATGCTCACGTTGACCTATAGGGCCGAGGCACATTGACGTTATTTCATCTGGCCCTACAGTGCTCAGGCCAAACGTGCTGACGACCTGTAACCTGAGCTGAAGACATTAATGACTTTGAAACGTGCTAGTCACTCGTCCGTCGAAGAAGGGAACCCACGTTTCCTCTTGGACGCGATTGCATGGGCCAACTTTATGGGAATAGTTCTGCAAATAACTCTGGGACTTGGATCTGGCGACCAGCGATGAAGACCGTCACGAAGGGTCCCTTTACGAACTGGCACGCCCTCAGCATCAACTCCCCGCCGCTCTACGTCATCGCTCACACCGTACGGGTTAGGGCTGACACCCCTACCACCAGAATCGACATGTACTCGAGAGAACGTCACGGTATCACGGTCATTGTCATCTCCAGTTGTCCAAGTCCTAAGTCACGCCACACATACATAGACTCGGAAGGACTGAAGAACCATATAGCCACCGGTGTTACTACGGATGCCAGTGCGTTTTGGTTTGCCTCAGGTCATCTAGCACACACGCCATACCCAACTGAACATGAACTTTAAGCTACCCCCTCTTCTCGTTCTGGCACCCGTGCAATATTGGCTTAGCAAGCGGGTTTTCTGCCGGCGACATCCTCCAATATTCCACTTTATGGACACTTCCGTGTTCAAGTTTTACCCACACTTCCTCGTTGGCGAAGATAACTGATTCCTGGAACCTGCAAGTCTGTGTCACCAGGGCCCAATGGCAGAAGACCCATCCTTATTCATTGGCACACTTCTAGACGCCTTCGTTGCTTCACGTGATACACAAACGCGCCGTATTCATCCTGAGCATGTGCGTCCATTTGCTGCACATCCGGAATGCACGCAGGATGCTGGAATTCAACTCAGAGCCACCAGTGAATGTAGCATCAAGTTCATTATCGCTTTGTTGTTCAGTTGCCGTGCATAGTGCGTCTTTGTTTCTCCGTTGTCGCTGATTCTGACGTTTTGTTAGATGATTCTTCCCTGGAGGCTCAGGTGGCTTGTCATGCAGGTGATCCAGCTCTTCTCGGAAGGCGAAGAAACTACTGAAATCGTAATGTTTCGGTGCGGAGGTAGGTGCCGTCGCACTCGTTTTGCGATCTTTCTTTATACTTCATTTAGATTTGCCGAGTCCCATTACGCTTTGTCCAAATGAACCTGCCAAAGTTCGACGGCATGGATGACGTCGCGGACCTCTCATTTCTCAACCAGGCTATGTCGTTTATGACCTCCGTCCAAGGTACGGGTCTGGAGCTGTCTGTGTGAATTGCATGGCAGGCAACCTGCGCTGTTATATCCGGCCTTTCATGTCCCATTCCTGTTGTTCATAATCTGAACATTCGAAACAGGCATACTGGTATTCTGGATTATTCTTGGTCGCCATTAATCCTTACCAGTATTCACAGCTACGGAACATGCATTGATAGCATGCGAGAACGCGAGAATCAGGGCAACCTACTTATGTCCGTGAATTCCTTTCAGCGAGGATGGTGTCCTATCCTGATTTATTATTTACATGGCGGTGATTCAGGAGCTGGCGCAACAAGAAGTACCAAGAAGGTCATCCAATACCTTGGCTATCACAATTGATGCCCATTCCCCCGTCCATTTCACATCAGTTCGCCGCACCATCGTCGTACCTGGCTGAATGCCAGTGGCCTGATTTATTTCGGATTGCCAGTATGGCAGCGGTTTTCCCCCTTGGTAAGTCATTCCTAACATGTCAACATGTACTGCCGGTGACGATGCCATTATTGCCGACTCCTCTGAAGCAGGGCACGTTTGTCACCTTTTAGCAACTCCTCTCATTAAGTTCACTAAAGTCGTCTTGTGACCCAAGGCCCTCACCTGCTGAAAGTGGGTTTGCATGGGCATGAACCAACTTGAATGATCAGCTGACTTTGAATAAGCTTGTTGCTCTTTCGAAGATATTACATGAGAAGTGCTATAGCTACTAATAAGAGTTGTGGTGATAGTATGTAGCTGTTTATGATAAGGTCTGATTATTTACATATGATCTGATTATCAAATGTGTCATATTGTGACTAAAGAACTGACTTGGATACTACTAGTAGTAGTAGTGATGTGAACTAGTAGTAGTCATGGTATACTAATAGTTAGAAATATTACATAATTGGCTGTCCAGATCTGTATGGGTTGTAGATTCCTGGATGGCCTGAAGCACTGAAATGCTGAAGTATTGAAATAGTCTGAAGCACTGAACTGAGCTGAAGCACTCTGTAGCAAGTTGAAGCTGTCTGTAATGATTGTATTGAAAATAGCAGTTTGCTGATGTAATGCGTTCGTTCCGTCAAACCGCTCGTCCTCCTCATTTGCATGTTGCTCCAGGCGAGTGTAGGCGTCGTGTGGGCTGACTGTTTTGTTGTCCAGGTCGTCCTTCGACTCTGGTCGCCTTGGGCAGTGAGTTCTCTTCTACCCTTCGCTCTGCACGTTCTCACTGACGTTCTGGCCTCGCCGATAGCTTCTTTGGTCGCTTCCTATGATCATCGTCACGTCTGCATTGTGGTGATGCACACGCTTCGTATCTAACACCTAGGTTGTTAGTACTCGCACAGTCGCACTGACCCCCTTCTCCTCTCAAGCTCGACTCTCAGGGTTTCCATAGGCTGCGTGGACTGCATGGGTGATGGGGATGAACGCTAGGGATTTTCAGTTAAGTCCTCATTCGCTAGTGCATCTTGCTGATTGTATTCTTTGCCAGCCGCAATCGATTGACCGCGTGTGCTCGCACATATACTCGTCCCCCTTGATTGACGCTTTCTCAAGTGTCTTGCATCTCCACCCACCACACCCTCACCTTGCCGACACAACCACCACCAATTGAACGTGATAACAGCAATGGTGACAATGACAACGAAAATGGTGCGTGTATCGATGTGAGCTGACTCTCTGTCCTCTCCACTCCCACTCCCTCCCCCTTGTTTCTTCAAGGCGTTGACGCAACGCGATGATGATACGACAACATCATGGCGTCACACCACACGCGTGTCGCGTTCGTCTTGATTAATCTCACCGAGCAAGTGTCTGAGGCACGATGCTTCTACGGTTTCTAGATTATGATGGTAAGCATTCGCTCTGAAACTTATTCCCTTCTTATTGATACTGCCCTTTTTTGTTATTCTCGCACAACATTATTCACAGTACAAGTACATGGTACGGTACGGCGTAATGAGAACACGAGGCAGTGAGAATTGAGGCCTGCATAAATTCAACATGACTGGTGCACGATGTGAAAAAAGGGGGGGCGGGAAAGGGGGTCCGCACGCGCCAAGGCCTCCCCGACTGGAAAAAGGTCCCAAATGCCAAGTTGCTGACTCTTAAGCTTGCTGCGGGAACTTCATCGTAAGGTAGTACAAGTCCTATATACCTGAAATACGTCAATCGGATATGAGACGCGCCCATATAGTCAGCCTAAGTCACTCACAATCTCCGTGACTCTTTTGTCTGATAGCAACGCGAATCTCCCCAATTCCTTGATCGGCATCCACGAGCTTCCTCTCCGCAAGCTGGACTCGGCGTTGGTAAAGCTTAACGAGTACACGGTGTTCTTCTAGCTTCGACTCAACCAGGATTTTCTTGGCCCGTCGTACTTTTTTTCTCGCACGAGCTGCTTCGAGTTGTAAACAGGCATCATCGTAGTCGGAATCTGACTCAAGATGCTAAATACATTCCTTAGCAAACCGGGGCATGGGAAACAAACCGATTTATACCTCGGGTTGATACCGCGACGGAGACCAGTTCCTCGCAGGTGTTGACACAGAAGTAGGAGATGTTGCAGAATCGGACCCAGACCCAGCACAGCTAGAGTGTGACAGTGGAGCGCAATGAAGTCTTTGAGACGCCTGGACCGAACAAGAGGATAGTGATATGGATGACATTGGGAGGTTGACAGTTGTTTACTATATTTGCAAAATAAACATTCGGAGTCGGTTACCAGAGTCGCCCGATCGAGTTGACTAAATTCCTACAAGTGTGTCAAATGCGACATTGTCCAAACTGCGGCAAAGCATTCAAAAATTCATCGAGAGTCACCCACCATCTAAGCCAGCCCCGATCCAGCTGTTATGGATGGATCAACGACTTAGTTCGCCTACAAGACGAGGCTATTCCGCTCGACGGCCGTGCTGAAGCGAAATATGAAGAACCCATTCTTACTGGGCACGAAGATGATGCGATGGACGTGGATGATTTTTACGATCGTGGGGAGGCGCGGGATGTGCGGGAATTAGAGATCGAAACCCAAGACTTGTTCAAGGGCGCTGGGAGTGTATACGGCCAAGCAATGTCTTTCATGGACGTCTTCGATACTGACAAGTTCGCAGAAATGCGGAAGGAAAATCTCTTTTACCCATTCGCGGACAAGCTTGAGTGGGAGGTCGCACAGTGGTTACTGGGCTCCGGGCTCAGTATGGCGGCCATCGATAAATTCCTATCTCTTCCTATGGTGCGTCCTTAAGCACTGACTTGCGACCTCATTACATTCCTTAAACAGATCCAGACACTTTCCCTTTCGTTCAAGTCCGCAAAAACCCTCAGAGGCCTTGCGGAGATGCTACCCCCGGGACCGCAGTGGAAGTGCAAACGCATGGCAACATCTCACCCCACCAAAACAAAAGTTTACCTCTACTATCGGGATCCAGTGGACTCCCTCGAGGCTTTGTTCTCATACCCCCTCTTTCACGACAAATTGGACTTTGTCCCCCGACGCGTTTGGACGACGTCCGCCCGCCTTGTTCGCAAGTATTCTGAATGGATGACCGGCAATGCTGCATGGGACTATCAGGTACGTACATTGTAAGTTGCGTATTGATGACCGGACACTGAGTGTGCGTAGTCTCAGCTTCCCTGGGGGGCAACTCTGTTGGGGACCATTCTGTCATTGGATAAGACTAACATTTCTGCGATGACCGGCAATCGTGTGGCGCATCCACTACTCCTCGGGCTCGCGAACATCCGGATGAACACCCGATCGAAATCTTCGTCCAACGCCTTCTCCCTTCTTGCTCTGTTGCCTGTCCCAAAGTTCACCCACTGCAAGAAGCGCATGCGCAGTGTCCTCAAAGACCGCCTAATCCACGAATGTTTGGACGTTGTTCTACAACCCTTGAAGATAGCGGCTCAGCTTGGCATTATGATGTCCGATCCTGTGGGAAATCTGCGTCACTGCTTCACTCCGCTAGCGGCATATATTGTCGACACCCCAGAGGCACGCATGGTGGCCTGCGTGCGTGACAAGACTTCGCCACTCACCGTTGCTACCTATCTGGAGTTCGGTAACAGTACGCCATCGTTACCGAGGACCGGCCGTACCACGCTTTCACAACTAGCACAGATCAAAGTTGACCCCTCGTCGCTCGAAGAATATTTCAAAGCGTGCGAGCAATATCGGTTGAATGGAGTCGCCAATCCATTTTGGCGGGGGTGGCCGCTAGCTTGTCCATACATCTTTTTGACCCCGGAAATGCTGCACCACTGGCACAAAGAGTTTGGTGACCACGATCTTCGCTGGGCTATTCATGTCCTTACTCCAGAAGAAATCGATTTTCGTATGTCCGTTTTACAGCCAATCACTGGGTACCGTCATTTCAAAGAAGGCGTCTCGAGAATCAAACAAGTCACGGGATCCGAACATCGCCACATCCAGCGATACTTCATTGCGGTCATAGCTGACGCTGCGCCAAAGGATTTTGTGGTGGCGCTCCGTGCTTTGATGGATTTTCGCTACCTCGGGCAGGCACCATGTATAGACGATTCCAGTCTTGCCTTGATAGATAACGCCCTCGCTGAATTCCATGCCAACAAGCATTCCATCATGACTGCGGAGGCGCGGCGCGGAAAGAAGCATCCGATTACTCATTGGCAGATTCCGAAATTGGAGTTAATGCAAAGCGTCACGTCGAATATTCGGATGAACGGTGCTCCCATCCAGTGGACCGCGGATACCACGGAACACGCCCACATCGTTGTGATCAAGGATCCAGCCAAGAACACAAATAACAACCACTATGACGCACAAATTTGTCGCCATCTTGATCGCACAGAAAAATGCCGCCGCTTTGGGATTGCCACGTCTCTGCGTTCGATGGGAAAGACGGGGATTCACTCTGAGTCTGACGATGACGAGTCTTCTAGTATGGGCATAACGAACACGGGGGCTCGCCAAGAGAAGAACTATTTCATTGCTGCACACCAAGAACTGCTTGTTGGACAACCTGACAATACTCGCCTTCCTCGAACGTTCATTGCACACAACACAGCGATCCACCTCAACTTTGATCCGTCCGTCAACCGCCTGCCTATCGACAAGGCGGCAGAGAAGTTTCGCATCCCAGACCTGCGTAACGCGCTTGCTGAATATCTTTATCGTTCCCGCGTGAATCCAGATAGTTATCATCCGATCGGGGGGCGGCGCAAAACTCGTGAGGGGTCATTGTTACCGTTTGATCACATACAAGTGTGGTACAAGTTACGATTACAACAATATTCCTACCACGATCCATCTCTCCTCACGTCTGCACAGACCGTTAATGCGATGCCCCCAAACGATGTGTGGCCGGAGGGTCGCTTCGATGCTCTGGCTGTATGCGTGGATGACAATTCTAGCTGGCCGAAGAGTGGTCTCCAAGGTACGTTCATATACCTTAATCACAGTCCTGTGAGTTGAACTCAGATGACGCTCTTAGGACATGTTGTTGTTGAATTACGTCTTGTCATGCACCCCCTCAGCAAGCAGGGCACAACACCATCCTGGAACGATGCATATCTAATGTACGTGCGTCGTTTCGATTCCGTACCCCAGCAAGATGGCCTGCTTGAAACGGCAACACAGATGCAGGTGCTCAAACGCGCAATCAGAGCCGACGGATCTCTACTCGGAGATATCATACCACTCTCTCAAGCTCGTGCCCTGCTCAACATCATTCCGAGGTTTGGGCCTCAAGCAAACCCTCGCCTAACGAAGGAGAATTCCATGAGGCATAGCTCGACATTCTTTTTGAATAAGTATTTTACTAAGGAGCTTTACTATGCTCTCTCAAAGTAACGTTCCTGTAGTTCCGGGTCTACGGACTAGTATTATCTCGATAGCAATCCGTACCATTACCATTTTAGGCGAACTTCGTGTGCACTGCTGCACTGCCTCTTGATCGGTATTCGTTTCGTCGTACATGTCATGCCCGCTACGAGTTTCCACACCAGCACAAGTTGTACAACAAAAGACGGGCGGTATGGAAAACTGAGTTCCACCGCAACCCCAGACGGAGGGGCTGGCCTTCGAGGTCGAGAAGTCATGGATCAACTCCTAGCCAGGGACCTTCAAAACCGTATCATAGACGAGAGTAATCTCCCCCTTAGCTGTGGCTCGCTTTTCAAGACACTTATCCCATCCTGGACCGGTAGGAAA
>JBBPUM010000631.1:0-14418 GCA_038094695.1 Chiua aff. virens | reverse complement strand
AGACATCCTCGAACTGAGCGCTCGGATTGAAGGCTATGTACCCAGCGTTGGCGGGATAAGTGACCTTGTGTGGCTTGAGCTTCCAGATGGTTGGACCCCAGGCGAGGTCCCACCCTTCCACCGTTTGAATGCTGGCGGTCAACTTTTCTAGATAATATTCTTCAAGTTCCCTTTGCGTTCCCTGCTCACCGATGACCGCATTGGCCCGCATAGCCAAGGAGAAGACTTGTTGGAAGATGTCCAGAGACATTTCGGAGGCTAGATACGCCTTCAGTATATCGAAGTAGGCTACTTGTGTTTGAGTTGAGTAACGCACCGTTGAGTCGTTTAGGCAATACGCAGTTAGCGGGCGTCGGTGTGGCCCTTATACATCGTCCGTCAGCGTATTAACTGAATTTGGTTCAGCTCTTATTCGCCTGCGGTACAAACGGAATCTTGCATTATGGAGCGAAACAAAGCCCACCCTGCTGTCGTAGCATCTGCATGAATATCAAAACAACCAACCCGCGAAGACTTCTTGCGAAGAATTCGGAACACTGGTGCAGAACCTGGTCCAATCTAGGCCAAGGGGCCTGGTCAGGTGGGTCACCGTGAGTAACGACCCATGATATATTGTTGCTCATAGCGGGAATAGTCGCATCACATGGGTTCTGCTTTATGAAGCGTGGGCTATCAGTTGAAGCTGCAGAAGTCATTGAAACTTCTTCTTAACTGCGGAATCCCGCACAAGAGGATCATTGGAGTAGTGTCACACAAAATAGTAAGGATTGACCTCATTCCATTTGTTGGATCCGTAAGGTTAACCCGGGCCCCGAACCCGAAGGGAGTAGAAGGGATAATCAATTATGATGTATCAGACCTTATCGTCGCTTCGACTTGATTCGAGTATCGCAAGGGTCTGCGGAGAGGAGATAAGCAGTATCTTAAATACCTTCGTCAGGTGACAATTGACAGGCGACACCTCGCATGCTCTGTCGCCCTTCCAGGGGTCTGAGCCAGTCAAAGCATGATGTATGCACTGCGCTGGGATATCAGAGGAATTCTAGTCATTAGACACCTCAAGACAGTCACCTTCTGGCGACTATACTTGGACACTCGTCGACCACGCTGGAGAGGACACCTCATCCTCGGTCACGTATAACAAGATGAGGTAACCGTTTGCAACTTGAAGTTAGGTTGCTGTTCGTGTGCAGTGGAACTCGCAAATGAGTGTTGGGCAAGCGACTATGCTGAACTACCTCGGGACTTCCTGGAAATGATAGCGATTGTTTCTCAGTGCAAGGACCTTCCAGACGGAGGGGGCAGACCTGCGCCGATTACTAGTATTTGGCTTGCATAAAGTTTCTGGAAATGTTTCTGATTCGGAAAATTACAACATTTCCAACAGTAGAGTTACTCGATCAGTCCTTGTACAACCCAACGAAGGATGGGTGTTCGATGAAATTGAAAGGCGTAGCTGATTGTGATGCGTTCTAGACCACTTCTGTAGACAAGGTTCGCACCCCTAAATCTCTAGAACCAGAAGCGCGAAGACCATAACTCCACCGACAGGCACTTTGAGAACACGACGACGAAAGCATATTGAACATCTGGATTCTGATAAGACACACATAGAGGACGAGGACTCGTCGAGTTCGAGACGCCTGGGTTTAGTGGCGACTCGGAGTGGATAAATATTTCCAAAGAGTCAAAAGAGGGGTGTGTCGCTACGAAGATCAGGAGGATTGAGGCAGGATGGCCTTCGGCGAGATATGAGATTGGAGCCTTGAGTTTTGCGGAGAAAGGTTAGCGTGAGAATCTGTCCGATTTGGGAGGAATCTTTGCGACTTGCTTAGTCTAAGCGGCGCGTGATGATTCGATTCTACGCTTCCGAGGTCACGAGGTTTAGTCTTTGGACATTGCTCCTTAAGCTGTGAGGTCCAGTGAGGGAAGGGGAGGTGGAGAGGCGGAGGGAAAGGTCGGGCAAGAACGCGGAGCACTCCTCGGCCCAAAACAGAGCCCAGGGTGCCAGGTATGCGTGAGCTCGCAAACAGCATGGCGCCCGGTGCCATTGTATCCTATAGTCTACTAGTACTAGCGCCCCAGGCCAGTGGTGCTAGTTATTGCATGGGGAATACCCATGTATTATACCAAAGATGCCTTTGAATCCATCATTGCCATTGCATCGTCTAAGGCACCATCCAGGCTGCTAAGCCAAGCCCACTCCCAATTATTCGTCATTGCCTTGCCTAATTCTGCCGGAGGAATGTCGCCAGCTTGCCCGACACTCATCTGGCCGCATTAGATTTCGAACACACAGCTCGCTCGCTCGCAAACGGTCGCCTCTGATCGTTATAAACGGCAAGAGAATGGTGTATCGTCTCTAATGTAGTAGATGGGTGTCCAAGTACAGTGGCCAAAAGGCAAGCATCCTGAGATGTTTCAGCAACTGGGTCTCCAGTAATAAAGGCGAGAACTGTATACCTCGACGCTTTGACCAGCTCCAGACCCCTGAAAGGGCAACGCGGCATGCGCAGCGTCACCAATCAATGCCACCCGGCCATGGTAATACGACGGAAGATGCTTTACGGTATAAACACCCCATAATGTTTCTTTGTCAGTGCACTGTTGCAAACGGGACCATGTTCAAAGGAATTTTTGAAACTAGCTTTTGTTTTACTTACCTCCAGGAGTGAGTCCACCTCTCGCTCAAACCCTTGAAAACATTTCCTGGTTTCCTCCTTAGACACCTCGCGGACAGGTGGGCCTTCAAAACTGCACCTGCCTGATGTATCGGCTTGATAACAGGTACTAACAAGGTCCTTGGACAGTGTAAACCCGGCGAAGTTCACGAATTTTCCGTTCGAGATGGTATACACGATGATGAACTGAAAAAAATGTTTGAAACGTCTCAACGTGCTCTGGTCGCACACTCACGGCGTCCTTCCCCAAATACTATGTTCGATCGGGTGCGTCAGTTGAGATGGCAGACTACAACCGGAGAGCACCTACCACTGTGGGTTCTTGGAGCACCCGATGTTGTGGCGCGCAAACACGCAGCTTCTCTGCGTCGATTAACGTGCGATAAGAAACCACCCCGCTCCAAACAGGATCCCCACAGGACATTGCAAACTTTACTGCTTGACCGTCCAGGTTCCGAGCGATCTCCCGCATCATGCAGCCACGGACGGCTGACTTTACTCCATCGGCACCGACCAGTAAGTCGCACGTGGAGAAAGATGCACCAGAAAAGGTCAGCGTTATCGGGTCTCTTGGGTCGTCCGGCCGCGAGTACGAGATCAAACGCTTCGATGTATGGGTCTTGCATGATGCTTATAGAACACATGGAAGAGGACGAAAACACGCCTGCATCTCTCCCTCCATGGGTGGAACTTGAGTATACCGTACGTTTTCCGGTGACTGTACGCGGGCATGAATCGCATGTTTTTGTTTGCTTTCAGCATATGAAGATCCTGGCAGGCCCGTCTGCTCGTGTCCTCTTCACTCACCTTTCCCCGCGCTCGTGCGCTTCTTTGCAAGCCAAATTAGCCGCGTCTTCATCGAACTCCTCGATCGGCGCATCCTCCGACGTGTTCACGCAAGGTGTCCTAGAATTGCTTCAAAATCAAGGCGTCCCCTTGTCCAAGGTATGCCTGCTAGATCCAAAGGCCGAACGCCAACTCGAGCCTGAGGATGGTCTGACATTCGAGTGGTATCTTTTCGGGGCAAGACGTTCCGTGATCTCGCGTGCTCTCGACTGACCATGATCTTAGGGTATCCTAGGTACATCGCTCTTTTAACCCTGGTGCAGCTTGATTCCTATCGCGATGTCAGGCGATGATCCACCTAGAGACCGCACATCGCAACTCCATCAACTGGGATTTCCAACGCGCCACCTTGGGACCATGCAGATGACGACCGACACTGCACTTGGGGTGACGAAACGAGTCGTTGATGACAAACGTGAGCGTTCTCATCTCCATCGATCGGTTCCCATCACGCCTATGTTGTTTGAAACTCAGTTTCGCTGGACAAGATCCCGTATGTGGTACGTCTGCCCTTCAAGAATAGCGTAGTGTTATCCGATCTACACAAGCTGAACGTACCGCAACCTTCCAGGAATTCCCGACGATGAGGTTCAACGCCAAGGAAAGCGTTGAAATGCCTTTTAGTCAGTCCCACTGTTCTAGAAGTGATTCTGATACATACTTAGATAAAACATAGAGTACATCGCAGGCCGGCCCGGAGGAGAACCTCTCCTCCCACCCGGGATGAGGCAGCTATTGTATGAGGACTTGAACAAGGGCTTTGATTTCTAACGAGTCCACCCCGCTCGTGATTAAAATGGTGCTTTCAGACCATCCAGAGTGTAAGATACAGAGATCGAGATGTTACAATGATAACGACATCGGTATGATGATCGCAATGAGTAAAGCCAGTCACATGAGATGACTAGACTGTAGACCTCGCACAGACTGTTAGGCCCCGATGCTTGTTGGAGTATTCCTCCTTTCTGTCAACTTGAGACGAATCGTAGTGAATTTCACTGAATTCCCGGTCACTTCAGACTGAAGTTGCTAGTGCGGGAAATAAACACAGTTGTAGACTTGAATGAAATTGGTTGCAATGACGGGTTGTGATATTCACAACCAATGTCGTACGTTTGTAGTTGACTGTATCAGAATGTTCATTGTTGAGTCACAAGGTCCATCAAGAACCAGGCGGGGTTCATTTCTTGCGAGCAACTGACGAGATATGAGGTTATATTATGCTATCTTTCCGCCTGTTCAGAAACCTCCACGGCTCCGAATCTAGTTGTCACGCGCAGAGCTTGCTATCAGAAGGGCAGGCTCTTTTCATTCTCAGCTATGCTCAGAAAGGGGTGTTTCTGGTCAAAGAAGAGTGCGAGGCATATCTGATACCTGCCAGACGAAAAAAAATTTACCATGTGTGGACCGTGTGGTGAGGAATAAAACTTCAAAGGCAGGAAATGACGGATTAATTTATCCTTGATTTGTTCATCAGAAGTGAACATTGCTCACACACCCAGTCCGCAAGGCAATACTTCAGGGGGGTTGGTTATCAAACCTCGTGCCATGATTAAGCTCTGCAGCTCACTTGAGAACCTCCTCATGCACAAAATGGATTCAAGAGGAGACGTATTTGAGACGATAACGAGCTTTCCGAATTGAAGGACGCGCAGGTTGCACTGAGTGTTTGGTCTGTTCTACCGAGTTCTGATAAAGACTAGTACGACATATCACTTACTACAACATCGGAACCGTTTCTCAACAACCTTAGATGGTTCAATAGGATTGGAAAGCGCGATGTATTCTGGACTACTCACTTCAGATTTGTATTGTCCCAATCAATTCAACATCTTTTTGGCTCCAGGTCACTCCGAAACATTCCTGGTTCTTAGTTCTCAGATCATATTTCCACTGTGATTTGCGGGTGCAAGTTAGACAAGCCTGAGGTTCATGCCTGTAATACCCTGGAACACAGAACACCACAATACTCCGGGGTTTGCTTGATCGTGACCAATCCATGTTGGTAGCCATAATGTTGGCTTGAATGATTTGAAATTCTGGTTCTGAAACGTTTGCATGCTTAAATGCGAGAGATTCTAATTTACTGTCCTCAGTTTTATCAATGCACACTTGAGAAACTCACGGGCGGCAATTGATAGAAGATGGGTCCTGAGTCTTTTGGAACAAGCTCAAGAACGTATACTGGCCATTGGAGGTCCACTGGTGTTCGCGGGTTGAAGCTCCCGATGGCGGCCAGTGGGATCCTCAATCCTATGACATGGTTCATCTTTACTGTGACAGAAAAGGAGGTGCATAAAACAGATTTGGTTCCACTGCACCATAACTCACATGTGGACGGATTTCCTATTAGCGGGCCCGGGCGTGTACACAGTTTACCGAGGACACGTGGCAAGACTCGCCGCAAGAGATGATCACCTTCTCAAACAGGTTGTAGTGTAGAAGGCTTAGTCGAGATACACTGGCATTGTCATCGTTATTACCTCGAAGTTCAAGGGGCATGCCAGTGATGTGTGTGGCGTCATGGTTCAAGTTCCCACAGCCCCATGACCCATCCCTCCAGTATTGTGTCGTCGTTGGATGAGTAAAGCCACTGCTTCAAGTAGTCACTATGGGAGCGTGGAAACGACTTGGCTGCGACAGGCCAATTCCTCGTGTCCTCTACTAGCATTGGATCTGACCTGACAGATTCAATGAGCTTCCAAGTCCCTAAGGCTTGGTTACTTTACGTGACGTTCCGGTCCAATCTTCACTTCAGGTGTGCTAGGGTCAGCGCTTCAGTGGCATTCGCGTCGATTCACATGTACATACAGAGCCCAATCTTCCAACTACTCAACAAGTACATAATTCTGCTAAACTAGAAGTACACAAACTGTATCCGTTCCAAGCTTCATACAACACTTGAATACACGTTCACATTAGCTGTGCGAGGAAAGACTGTGCCTCCGCCGTATACCTAATTTCATCGTATTTCTTCTGGTGGTCCTCCGGGTTATCAACCGCCTGCTGCAGCCCAATTGTGAAGGGGGTGCTCAAAGCGGCCACGTCTGAGGCGGTCAGGCCCGCGGAGTCTATGGTGACTCCGACCTCCCTGAAGTATGGCACGGTATGCTGTAAACCGGCTTCTTCACTGAATTCTTGAGAAGTGGTAGGGACAGAGGCAGGAGAAGAACCATCAAAAGATTGGGTCGGGACCGGCATGTACACCACGCCTGAGATGGAAGCATCCACAAAGTACTTGACGATGGTCTTTTGCACGTCCGTCACCGCCGGCCTGCCATAAATGGAAGGGATTCTGCCTAGCCACTGCTGTGAAGAAATAGCCCTCCTCTGGCACCAGAGTTGGGGTACGCAATCTGAGTTGTTGACCAAGTTGACGTTCCACCCCTGGTAGCTGCCCGCGTCGTCGGACTTGCGAACCGGGAAAGTCTCGGCCCACTGTTGGGCCCAATCTGTATTTCCGGCAGAGGATGCAGCCACAGGGTACACGAGGGTGTTTTCGCGACTGAGTGTCCCACCCGTGACTAGGGTAAGCGAAATGGTGGTGGTGAGTGTGCCGCCAAGACTATGACCAGCAACGATGAAACGAGTAGAGGTAGATGCGTTCAGAGAGCTGAGGAACTGGACCATCGTTTGGCCCGGAGAGATGCCCACCTCTGATGATGTGGCGTTCATTAGATTGTGTGTCCCCCATGCTAACCCTTTCGAGATGTAAGAGGTACCCGAAGATACATCCTTCCTAGAGACGGTGACAGGCTCGTTTTGGATCCCACCCTTCACCCAATCATTGAAGTCGACAACGGCATACACTGCATTGTCTTCTTTATCCAGAACCTCTTGGCTACCCATAGGGGTGCCAGCGATGGCGATGACGTAGGTGGGGTGTACGGAGCCATCCTCGAACTGAGCGCTCGGATTGAAGGCTATGTACCCAGCGTTGGCGGGATAAGTGTCCTCGTGTGGCTTGAGCTTCCAAATGGTTGGACCCCAGGCGAGGTCCCACCCTTCCACCGTTTGGATGCTGGCGGTCAACTTTTCTAGATAATATTCTTCAAGTTCCCTTTGCGTTCCCTGCTCACCGATGACCGCATTGGCCCGCATAGCCAAGGAGAAGACTTGTTGGAAGATATCCAGAGACATTTCGGAGGCTAGACAAGCCTTCAGTATATCGAAGTAGGGAATGTGTGTTTGAGTTGAGTAACGCACCGTTGAGTCGTTTAGGCAATATGCAGTCAGTGGGCCTCGGTGCGGCCCTTTATACATCGTCCGTCAGCGCATTAACTGAATTTGGTTTAGCTCTTGTTCGCTCGCGGTACATCTGAAACGAAATCTTGCATCATAGAGCGAAACAAAGCGCCACCCTGCTGTCGTAGCATCTGCATGAATATCAAAACAACCAACCCGTGAAGACTTCTCGCGAAGAATTCGGAACACTAGTGCGGAACCTGGTCCGATCTAGGCCAAGGGTCCTGGTCAGGTGGGTCATCGTGAGTAACGACTCATGATCTATTATTGCTCATAGCGGGAATAGTCGCATCACATGAGTTCTACTTCATGAAGCGTGGGTCATCAGTTGAAGCCGCAGAAGTCATTGAAACTTCTCAACTGCGGAATCCCGCACAAGAGGGTCATTGGAGCAGTGTCACACGAAGTAGTAAGGATTGACTTCATTCTCTTTGTCGGATCCGTGAGGTTAACCCGGGCCCCGAACCCGAAGGGTTGTGAACTTGAGTGGAAGGCGTAATCAATCATGATGTATCAGACTTTGTCGTCGCTTCGACTTGATTCGAGTATCGCAAGGGTCTACGGAGAGGAGATAAGCGGTTCTTCGTCAGGTGACGATTGACAGGCGACGCCCCGCACGCTATGTTGCCCTTCCAGAGGTCTGGAGCCAGTCAAAGCATCGATGTATGCACGGCGCTGGAGAAGTCACCTCATCCTCGGTCACGTATAACAAGATGAGGCAACCGTTTACAAGTTACGTTGCTGTTCGTGTGCAGTGGAACCCGCAAATGAGTGTTTCGCAAGCGACTATAGTGAACGACATGCCCTCGGGACTTCCTGGAAGTGATACCGATTGTTTCTCAGTGCAAGGACCTTCCGGACAGAGGGGACACACCTGCGCCGATTACTAGTATTCGGCTTGCAAAAAGTTTCTGGAAAAGTTTCTGATTCGGAAAACTATAATGCTACATTTCCAATAGTAGAGTTACGCATCAGTCCCTGCACAACTCAGCGAAGGATGGGTGGTTCGATGAAATTGAAAGGCATGGCTGATTGTGATGCATTCTAGACCACTTCTGCGTGGGTGCGAGTTAGACAAGGCTCGCACCCCTAAGTCTCCAGGACCAGAAGCGCGAAGACCATAACTCCACCGACAAGTACTTTGAGAACACGACGACGAAACATGTTGAACATCCGATAAGACACACATCGATAGAGGACGAAGACTCGTCGAGTTCGAGACACCTGGCTTTAGTAGTGACCCAGAGTGGATGAATATTTCCAAAGAGTCAAAACAGGGGTGTGTCGCCACGAAGATCGGGAGGATTGAGACAGGCCTAGGCTAGTAGGATGCCTTGTGTTTGCGGACAAAGGTGGCTCGAAGGTTGGCGTGAGAATCTGACCAAATTTGGGAGGAATACCCCTTGCGACTCAGACTGAAGCCTTGCATCAATGAGCACATGAGCGCAGAAATGTGACGTCATTGAAGTTGTGGTTGCATCGGAATCCTTGTCAACCACAACACGTGCATCGGCCGGTGTTCTTGAGAGCCTCACTAAAGTATGTAAAGTACAACTGCTTTCGAACTTTGTAAAGTTGACACGTTTATGATTTCTCCCTCACTTCACTTTTACCGAGAATTTCTCATGTGCTGAATGATTTTGTGACAAATGGCCCATCGATGTCCGGGCCGACAGCGCGGCGAGTGCTTGGACCGCACCCTCCGACTCGGAGTTGCTACTATGTAACAGCACACAGCCGGAGGCCGTGGAGCATGCCAGTGACGAAGAGTTTGTTCGATACAGATTATACGCGTAGTTAGGCCAGTCGGCAAGTCGGCATGGATATTATGTTAGGCGCAAGAATCAATTGCTTCCACGACTGCCAATGTTCTACTACTAAATACTAGCACCCCGGGCCCCCAGTGGCACTAGTCCTTGCATTGGAATGCCCACGTATTATTTCAAAGGTGCCTTTGAATCCATCATTGCCATTGCCTCATCTAAGGCATCATCCAGGCTGCTAAGCCAAGCCCATTCCCAATTCTTCGTCATTGCCTTGCCTAATTCTGCCGGAGGAATGTCGCCAGCTTGCCCGACACTCATCTGGCCATTAGACTTCGAACGCATAGCGACCTCACTCGCAAACGGTCGCCTCTGATCGTTATAAACGGCGAGAGCATGGTGTATCGTCTCTAATGTAGTCGACGAGTGTCCAAGTACAGTGGCCAAAAGGTAAGCATCCTGAGATGTTTCAGCAACTGGGTCTCCAGTGATAAAGGTGAGAGCTGTATACCTCGACGCTTTGACCAGCTCCAGACCCCTGAAAGGGCAACGCGGCATGCGCAGCGTCACCAATCAATGCCACCCGGCCATGGTGATACGACGGAAGATGCTTTACGGTATAAACAGCCCATAATGTTCCTTTGTCAATGCACTGTTGCAAACGGGACCATGTTCAAATGAAAATTCGAAATTAGTTTTTGTTTTATTCACCTCCAGGAGCGAGTCCACCTCTCGCTCAAACCCTTCAAAACATCTCTTGGTTTCCTCCTTAGACACCTCGCGGACGGGTGGGCCTTCAAAACTACTCCTGCCCGATGTATCGGCTTGATAACAGGTGCTAACGAGGTCCTTGGACAGTGTAAACCCGGCGAAGTTCACGAATTTTCCGTTCGAAATGGTATACACGATGATGAACTGAAAAAAATGTTTGAAGCGTCTCAACGTGCTCTGGTCGCACACTTACGGCGTCCTTCCCCAAATACTATGTTCGATCGGGTATGTCAGTTGAGACGGCATACCACAACCGGAGAGCACCTACCACTGTGGGTTCTTGGAGCACTCGATGTTGTGGCGCGCAAACACGCAACTTCTCTGCGTCGATTAACGTGCGATAAGAAACCGTCCCGCTCCAAACAGGATCCGCACAGGACATTGCGAACTTTGCTGCTTGACCGTCCAGGTTCCGAGCGATCTCCCGCATCATGCAGCCACGGACGACTGACTTTACTCCATCGGCACCGACCAGTAAGTCGCACGTGGAGAAGGATGCATCAGAAAAGGTCAGCGTTATCGGGTCTCTTGGGTCGTCCGGCTGCGAGTATGAGATCAAACGCTTCGACGTATGGGTCTTGCATGATGGCGGAAGGTGCGAGAGCAGGATTGCATGGAAATCTGCTCGATGAAATCTCATCAAGTCGCCTGCCAGAGAGAATGTTATCAGTCAAGTGCGACGGTTAAAATATCAACCGTTACCCTTCGTCATTAACTTGAACGACTCCATGCCCTCTGGTTGGTCGCTCTTACGATAACTCAAAGATTGAACTACGAGACTGTGTCACAGTAGTCTGCGCCAGCATTGAATGGACCTACTAAACTCTTCCGTATGTGTATAGTCTGTTGCTGCGTTTATTAACGCATCTTCGATATTCCCGCCCAACTTCCGCAAAACCTTCAAACACGAGACATTGTCAGAGACGTCGACCAGTGTCGGAAGTAAATGTATACCTTGTACGCTCTGGGCCAAATTCCAACGCCCGCACCAACCTCGGCGAACTTTTTGGCAGCTTCAAAAACCTCGACCTCGATATCTGGATATTTGGACAAGGCCACGGCAAGCGTCAAGCCACCGACGCCCCCTCCGCTGCCAGCGAGCACGAACATGGTCAATCCCCGCTACAGAACGAAACACTGACCCTACCATATTGCCACTTTAAATTTCGTCTGGGCAGCCATCTGGTTTACTGTAGTGCGTGGTGTGTTTATCGTCAATCGATGTGAATGACTAGGTCAACTTTTCTCTCTTTATATCATCAGTGCGTGGTCCGTGAAATTGATTATTCACCTATCAGGAAGAGTGCTTAGTTACGGTTGGTGGCTTTTAATTTTGGGAAAGAAGCAAGCAGTCGTCACGTCCGATGGAACCGCGGGGCTCTAGAGGTCAGCAGTCGAACACGCCGATGCAATCGTGTCAAACGCAAATATAAAAAACCCACAAAATGGCGCGGCGAAAAAAAGTCAAGTCCGCCGTTCATCCAACTCTGCAACATGGCGTGTATCTCACAGAAATGTTGCCACAGCTTCTTGAAAGATGAAATTCACCAACTCGACATGCTCAACCGAAGGAAACCTTATTATAAATCGATGGAAAAAATTTTGATGGAAACATAAGCTTCGCACACATCCACTTGAGGGATAGTCAAGGATGTTGACCTGTACGTCAGAAGTAACTCACCTATTCGAAGCCAAGTGGTGATGCATGCTGCGGTTTATCCGAAATCCGAATCCGAAGATTTGCGAGGCACACGGACGATTGAAGACTTCCAAAAAAAGTAGGTGTGAACGTGTTGACCCTACGCGGTGATTGCCACCTGGCTTGATAAGGACTGACTAAGGGTGTGCCATAACCACATCACAGTCAGCCCGGAATTCCTCATCCAAACGAACGTCATTGTAGGTGGAGGTCACTAAAAAGGCATTGAAATCTCGCTTGCGTCATTTATTTGCAGCATCTGGAGGAAATTGTTTAGGGATGGGATTGACATATATCATAGGTCATTCCTAGCGCAAGGCATCATCCGTGTTGAGGAACGTAACAGCTAAGACATGCCTGTAGAACACATGGAGGAGGACGAAAACACGCCTGCATCTCTCCCTCCGTGGGTAGAACTTGAATATACCGTAGGTTTTCCGGTGACTGTACGCAGGCATGAATCGCATATTTTTGTTTGCTTTCAGCATATGAAGACCCTGGCAGGCCCGTCTGCTCGTGTCCTCTTCACTCACCTTTCGTCGCGCTCGTGCGCTTCTTTGCAAGCCAAATTAGCCTCGTCTTCATCGAACTCCTCGATCGGCGCATCCTCCGACGTGTTCACGCAGGATGTCCTAGAATTGCTTCAAAATCAAGGCGTCCCTTTGTCCAAAGTATGCCTGCTAGATCCAAAGGCCGAACGCCAACTCGAGCCTGAGGATGGTCTGACATTCGAGTGGTATCTTTTCGGGGCAAGACGTTCCGTGATCTCGCGTGCTCTCGACTGACCATGATCTTAGGGTATCCTAGGTACATCGCTCTTTTAACCCTGGTGTAGCTTGATTCCTATCGCGATGTCAGGCGATGATCCACCTAGAGACCGCACATCGCAACTCCGTCAACTGGGATTTCCGACGCGCCACCTTGGGACCATGCAGATGACGACCGACACTGCACTTGGGGTGACGAAACGAGTCGTTGATGACAAACGTGAGCGTTCTCATCTTCATATATCGGTTCCCATCACGCCTATGTTGTTTGAAACTCAGTTTCGCTGGACAAGATCCCGTATGTGGTACGTCTGCCCTTCAAAAATAGCGCGGTGTTACCCGATCTACACAAGCTGAACGTACCGCAACCTTCCAGGAATTCCCGACGATAAGGTTCAACGCCAAGGAAAGCGTTGAAATGCCTTTTAGTCAGTCCCAGTGTCCTAGAAGCGATTCTGATATATACTTATATGAAACATAGAGTACATCGCAGACCGGCCCGGAGGAGAACCTCTCCTTCCACCCGGGATGAGGCAGCTATTATATGAAGACTTGAACAAGGCCTTCGATTTCTAACGAGTCCATCCCGCTCGTGATTAAAATGGTGCTTTCAGACCACCCAGAGTGTAAGATACAGAGATCGAGATATTACAATGATAACGACATCGGTATACGAGCAGAGTCCCCTACATATCACAGAAAACGACAGGAATGATGTGATATAAGTATATACAATGATGTGTCGAAGCATCCGAAAGTTCAGCATACAATGGTGATTAGTTAGAAATGTTCAGGATGAGACTAGAAAAAAGCAATGTTACGAGCGTTGCCCAGCTGCAGCCTGCTGCTGTTGAAGCTTCTCGAGGGCTTGTGGATCCCAGGGTGGCGGATATCTTGCGTCGACGAGATTCTGATCCGCAAGTGCATCCTTCATGCGATCCTGGCGGTTCATACCCATCCGTGTTCGACATCGAACAAGGCGGAGCTTGGTCCTTGTTATCCCTACAAAAGGGACGCTCAGCCATATGTCGAGGAGATAATTGGTGAGGAAACTCACAAGTCGCAATCGTTTCTTGGTCTTCCTCCTTGAATGGGTTGTCTTGCTGGAGATCTTCTTGTAGTGTGTAAAGACACCACAAGGACTCTTCGTACAGCTTCTCGCATTCATCAGGACTTGTTGCTTGGTCCAAAAGCTCTTTTCGAGCGGCCGTTCGACTCTGCAGGGTAATGGCATCAGAGACGACTACTAGTAGGGTGGGAGGTCACAGACAAGCAATAACGCCCGATCGTAAACTAGCTGGTCGAGATATGTCTTAGGACCATCATATTGTACCGGCAACCACGTCTTCACAAGGGCCGCACGGTCGTTACACTTGATAAACTGCTCTTTAAACCATGCAAGCGCTAGACCAAAGCATGAGTACTATTCTCGATAAGCCCGCCTAGTGAACGCTTACCATCGTCGAAACCCGCGCTGACCGCAAAGTCCCCATCGGGAAATCGCATGTGCAAATGTTCCTGATAATTTCGTAGCTTGTCAATCCCCTTCTGGGAAAACGACATCAAAAGCATATAAACCGCAACACATGTCACAGCGGTGAATTCTGCTTCTTGATCTGCGTTTCGCCGTCGTTCGGCATGTCTCT
>JBBPUM010000630.1:0-14517 GCA_038094695.1 Chiua aff. virens | reverse complement strand
TTACGGTTTCGAGTTCTGCGGTCCGGTCCAAATATGGACTGAAGGGCATCAACGTGCGCTGACGGTGTTCGGTTCACAGGAATCACAGCTCTCCCTTCCCTGCCTTCGTCTCCTCGCTCGCTCGTCGGATATCCATCAGCTTATGGGTAACATCGTGAGCACAAGAAATCCAACTCAACCTGCCGGTACAACCTCGTATGTGTATAGTTTTATAATTATGTGCGGATGTGCTAAGCTCGAGCGTCGTAGAGCGAAAACGATCACTATTACAAGTATATTCCAATCGTCCACGTTCGGTTTGCATATGGGCTGATGGTTTCATCCAGACATTGAACTTCGCAATCGAACACGGCGTTGTTTCTCGTTTGCCAGGCCTGCGAGGAAATACGTCGTCCAGTTTTCCATAGGCAATACCTCGAAATTGACAACCACCGCCAAGGAGAAAAATAACCTCACCTCCTGGAGAGAAACCTTCGATTTGTAAGTAGGTTTTCTCTGTACTTCACGCCGGGAAGCTGATGATTATTAGTGACGCAGATAGTCATTCGGTCATCAATCTCAAGGTTACCCAGAAACGCCGCAAAAAGGACAAATCAATTGGAAACCTGTCTATTGCTGTCAGCGAAGCACTAAGAGATTCAAAGGATGGAAGTAAATACAGTGACACGGTTCAGCACGTGTTCTTACTAATACGATCTAGAGGCCAAAGTTTTCGAACAGAACCTTAGGAAGGGTAGTGCCTCCGACGGACCTGACCTCCTAGGAATTACAACAAAGTTTACACTCACAGCCAACACACCCAAAGGCGCCAATGCAAGCCAGCTTCGGGCTACTGACACTGACGCTCAGGCATGCGAGGCCATTACCACTGTTATCCCCACTCGTGCAGTTATGGACGGAGTCCTTCCGGAGAAATCTGCAAAGGGGAGCGTGCAGGATGTGAGTTCGATGATCGTGTATTTGCCTGTTGCACCATTCTCGATGTCCGATAATCCCAAGGATACACCTGGCGTGCCAGCCCCAGAAGGATTACACAGGAAATCGAGGCAGGAATGGAATGCGGACGTGAGTTTGGTAGGCATGGACTTGCCCACCGCTTTATTCCTGGTGTCTGATAATATCAAGGATTTGGTTTGTAAAAAGTTACCTAAGAAATCAAACCAAGAGAGGACACGGGACGTGAGTTAGGTCATCAGGGACACCCGTTGCTTTATTTCTGATGTCATGGTTAGTTCATCGGAGGAACTGGGGGTAAAGGATCTGGCCCCAAGATTGTAATAAAACGGTAGAAGCTTACCTAGGGAGAAGTCGGACGTGGAGGGGTGAGTAATGTAGCTCAGAGAGAAGGTTTGTTCGCGGTTTAGCATTGGGTTGGGCAATGCGGAGCAATTCTTAGTCCTGTCATCGATGATTTGATACGTGTGCCGCCAGTGTTCACACTGTATACGCACCTTTCACATGAATCCCGAACCCCCGAACTGAGTTCGAAGGATGCGACACCGCAAGTAGTTGGTGGGATAAACTCCGGGGTGGTTTGGAAAAGTCAACGGGTCGAACGAGCAGACGCCTGTGGTGATCAGTACCTTGGACGGTCACCGCGATTGAACGGGTATCGCAATTTTAGCGTATTCGGATTCACGAGACCTCGATATGAGCGCTGATGCTTATCGAGAAGAATTCATTTTGATTTTGAACAACCAAAGAGAGATGCACCTACCATTTCTTGACCACCCAAGTTGCAAGATCAGTTGTATCCGCATCCAGATGTTTAGGGTTTGGACATCCCACTTGAGCTTGAGGATGTAATCGAGTCCAGCTTGTCGGCTGGGACCATGTCCTTGCCTGTCTCCGTCTCTAAGTGTTCCCACAACTCCGACAGGGCACCAAATGACGTCCCGAATGTAGATCTCAACGCATGGAGGTGCGACGGAACTGGTCAGTGAAGGTCACACTGGGCAAAGGGAACGTTGAAGACGACGACTCCATCTTGCTGTCATTGAGCGCGGCGCAAGCACATCTGCAGCATGATCTGCTAGTAGACCATCCAATCACTGTCCCGCAAGTCCAGCCTGAGTGCAGACGGTTGAGCGGGGTCGGTATCATCAAATATTTTCGACACTGATCGGCAGCAGCTTTCGTTTAAACCGCGTGGCAGTCGCAAGGTCACGCTGACCTTGAATGGCGACACAGCCACTCTGGACCCTTCCAGCTATCGCTCCCTAGTTCTATTTCGCTCAGAGGTGATCTAACCCCCTAGCAAATACCCCGTCTAGCAATATGGATGATCAAGAGAGATCCGCCATGATCGCCGCCATCACCGCTCAAATTGCTGCAGAAAGGGCACTGACAGGTGGAGTGAGCCATATACTTCGCTTTTCTTTCTGGACTGCTCGAAGATACCTGACGATCTCAAGGATGGTAGTAATTCATCTGAGGAAAGGGAAAGGCTGCAGGACAAGGGTCCTAAAAGGCAGTCCCAGGAAGAGAGAGCAAGATATGGGAGGACACAGGACGTAAGTGCAGTGATCATGGATTTGCTTATTGTTTTAAATTTGTTCTTGATATCATGGGTAGTTCATCGGTGGAGCTGGAGGCAGCGGATCTAACCCTAAGATTGTAATAAAGCGCTAAAAAGTTACCCAGGGAGTAGTTAGTCAGACGCGGGAGGGCGAGCAATGTAACTCAGAGAACAATCGGCGAGAGTTCGGCATTAATGCGAAGCAATTCTTAGTCTCATTACAGATGGTTAGTTACATATAACAGTGATCACGCTGTATACGTACCTTCCGTATGTGAAAAACGCGCAGGGAAAAGTGACGTCGCAGGTAGTGGGGATAAACTTCGGGATGGTCTGAAAATGTCAGATGGGTCAGACAACGAGGCCTCTATGACAAGATCATTCGAACGTCTCTGACAATAATCACGATTGAACGGTTACCACAATTCCAACATATCCGAATTCGTGTAGGGCCTGCTGAAGCTTATCAGGGAAATTTTATGCTGACTTTAAATGGCAACATAGCCATTCGGAACCTTCCGAAGCAATTATAGAAACTCGACTTGCCCAGACTCGAAGAACCTCGATCTCTCAGGTGGTTAGGAACAAGGTAAATATCAGCCTGGAAAATACACCTGCACTATGGGTCATAAAGTCGAGACTGCCGCTTCTCGAGCTCCAAGTAAAGTAAGCTATATTTTACTTGCACTTCCTGAACTGTTCTGAGCATCGATCTCGAGGATCATGATAAAGATCATACCAAATCAGAAGGAAAGCATAATCCGGATTCTCAAAGGCCACTCCCGAAAAGCGCGCCACCGACGAGGACGCAGGACGTGAGTTCAGTGGCAACCACGACGTATTTATTGCTTCATTCCTGATGTCCTGATCAGTTCATCGGTGGGGCTGGAGGACATCACTCTGATCCGAAGATTGCAATAAGGCGGTAGAAACCCTCTGAGAAGAGAAACCAGACGCGGGAGAGGCAGATAATGTGGCTCGTTTGCGTGTGAAGGTTGGGTGAGAAATTCCTGTGTGGAATAACATTGATGAATCGTTTAACATGAGATATCACCTTGACCTGCACCTTGCGTACGACGCTGAATCCGTAAATTCCGCCTCATTCTCATTCTCCTCGAATGTCCTCGTCGCGGTCATCCTTCGCACGTTGGCTCTCCATGGTTTCCTGACCCAACCACTGGCGCTAAACATTGGGAGTCCGCACGTGCTCATCTTTCCCTTCAGCACTTTCTGCTTGTCGCCACTGAGATTCTCTGGACATATCCTCGCATCATCCACATGATAAACCAACAGAAGTTTTAAATCCCCTGAGATGCAGTATTATCTTGCATAACTCCGAGTTTGAGGTGCCAAGGGAAGATTGCTGTTGTGACAGCGACGTCGGCATGTTCTTGAGAGGCACCTGTGGAGCAATGATATGAGTAGGTTCTAGCGTTAGTCAGCACTCGTTTTCATGGACCACAGCTGCACGTACCGGGCCGTAGAGAGCTTCTCCACTGATCTCGTTTACAATGCGAGAACAGATTTTACGACCAGAAAAGTTGCCAAAGCGAAGAAGATCGATCCAAATGAAAATTCCGACGAACACGCCAGAGTAGTTCCAGAGAATAAAGATGGGGAAGGGAAGCGGAAGCGGTGAGGAGTTCTTTGACCTAGTCAACGAGGCATGTCGAGGACAACGTACACGAACGTCTCTGCGCCACTGCCGATATCATTAGGGCTGCTGGATCGAGCTGAAGTGAAAGAATGTCATCCAACGTTGGCATCTCCAGGCACTTTAGCAACACACCTCAATTCCCCGGACGCGTCTTCGATCACTCAAGTCGACGCTTCTTGAATCTCGGCGCACTGCTGATGTTGTCATCTGAGTACCTAAAGAAAGTATCTGGGTGAGGTCGACATGAGCGCGAACTATGAGGGAGCGCAAAGACTCACCACAACACCCATACGAATATCCACATCAAGCATTCTTGCGGCCGTCCCGAAGGTCGCTGTACCGTTCTCTCGACGATGTAGTAGATGCTAACTTGAAGATGAGTGCACATTTCTTGTGTGGGGTCTGCGCGAACAAAGACACTAACCGCAAAACGTTCTACAGGCAGGTATGACACGTCCTTGGCTAGTCATTCCAAAACTTGGAGCCCGATGTTTCAGCATACAGGCTGCGAACATAATGAGGACCTGAGAAGGAAGAGGTGCCTGCAGGACCGTATGACTTTGAATGCTGGTATAAACTGAACACCTTGTCCATTGACGCCTCAGACCCTACAGCATAGATTTCCAGTTAGGTGTTGCAGAGTAGCAGTTATATAATTAAGAAAGGAGTGACAGGGCGCACTAACAGTCCAGAAAGACGATGTGATGCTTCTCGAGACAAGCAGTTTCAGACGGGTACTATGTAGTCACGTTCCCGACGGACGGAAACATCATTAGAGTGGAATTTCGATGGACTTTAGCACTTCAGCATCACGAGCAGGCAGGAAGTAAGACTGGAGATAGTCGCGATCGCGATGTCAATGGACGGCAAACGGGTCGTTTGTATTTGGAATGTCGAAGTGAAGCAAAAAGTGGCGGGCGGAACCGATGTGTCACGGTTGGATGACATCGGGACCGAGTGTCCAATTCTCGCCAAATGGGGATCCTTGCCAGCGCTTGTCAATACGATTACTCGACTGTGCTTTCGGACAGTCTCGATGGCAACCAACTTCTAACCATCGATACCAAGGCAGTGGGTGGTGTCCCTTCAACGACACGGGCTGATGAACCGGCAACGGACAGCAACTATCCCACATCTGTATCAAGAAAGACAAGTCACACGATGTGCATTAACCCTGCAGCCGAGTCACGGCCTTCGATGGCAGTTATCCCAGGTCTATCGCTCTGGTCAGCAATGTGGACTTGGAATTCATAGCCGTCAGCACGCAGAGCAGCACCGTCTCATTCTTGAATGGATCCGCCCTTCCTCGGAGATTGATGGTCAATTGCCGTGTCTCTTGATGGCACTTGTCCAGTAACAGGACGGGAGGATAGAAAAATTTGTGTCCACAACTTCAGCCTTATCCTCTCAGATTTCCCCCTCGCAGTAGTGAGTGTTTGTGCGGCATACATGGTCCAGATAGCTTACAATTTAATAGCCGTCCGCCGGAAAGGAAGAGCAGCATGGAGAGCAGCGTCCAACCTCGGGCAGCCATGGGAATCCCGCTCGCGATTCTCGTCCGGTACGTGCTTGTCATCTAATCTTCACGAAGAAACCTATCTATTGTGTCGTTTTACAGGAGTGTGATAGGGATGAGGTAGAGGGAGGACCAGAGTGAAGATGACATGGATCTTCTTGAGGTACGTGTTCAGCAACCGCTATTCCTGGGAGAGCTCTCATGCCACTGTAGACTGACATACACATGAGCACGTCCACGCCTGCTCCCACCTTTAACTACGGCGAGGTTCATATTTCTTTCTGCTTTCTATCCTTGTTAAAATTTCCGCAGTCGCCACCACCCGTATCGTCCGTTTTTCCCCACGTAAATGAGGTAGAAGTGTCGAAGCTTCCTACCTCGTGTTGCAACCATCACCGGTGCTTCCAGCACCAACATTCCCGCCTTCTCTCCCCGAACTGCGCCAAGAAGAACACCCCATTAGGGTTGAATCACCTGCAGACGGGTTAACTATCCGAAATGGCTCACGCAGATAGGACAGAACATGAGGGACCGACCTGTCCGAGAATGCGCAGACCCTAGTTTGCTCTCGTACGTGGTGTCACTACTACAAAGTTGCCCTTCTCGCCGCCAACGATCAGAGATGGCTCCTACACGGAATTTGGTGAGTACCACCCTCTATGAAACATGACTAATTTGTAATGTATCTCATAGCACCCTTAGCAAACGTATGTTGAACAGCCTGAACAAGAAGGGCCCACATCTTCCTTGTTCTCGGTCGATCAGAGGGTGCTACCGACACAACTTATCACGGCTCCGGCCTGGGACGATCTAGAAGGATTGATCCTGAGTTTTTCTCATGCTGCTGAAATCCAAAGAGCTCAATCCCAAATGGGCTTTCAACGTACACCCCTTCCCTTTCAGTGAATTTTGTCTTGTAGATGACGCCCATTAACCATTGTTTAAGTACGATTCAGCATAGTCTGTGAGCGCAGGGAACCCTGTGTTGATGAGCGTACTGGTGCGTATATCCAAAATCCGACGATGGTTTAGAATGACCCACAGCTCGAGACACGGGATTGAAGTCTTCGCGAGCGTAGTGGTAAGGTATGAGCTCAGTCGATTACATTTCAGGCAGCTAGATAGCGATCGTCTTTGGTACTGTTGAGTAGCAAGTGGAAGTATTGTTGAGTGCCTACACAGTGGCAGATTACAGCCTCACACCAAGTATCGTAGTCTGAGTAGCAAGTCATGGCAGACAATGCCGCTGTTAATGTGGATTGTTATCTCCCGAGTTAAAAGGTATCTAGGCACTGAACCACGCTTCCATTGCTTGAGATCTCCTCGATCGCTTGCGTCTGCGCTTTTTAATTCTTAGCATGCTTCTGGTACCAACCCTTAAGTGCCCAGGGAGACATTTGAGTCAGTTTGCGCTTCGCAAGAACTACGCGGGAGCTCCACACCAAACATCCTTTCAGCTCTTCCCGTAGGTCATTGTACCATTTCTCTTATGAGACAGTAGACCCCAAGATGCGTGAGTATTTGTTGTGCAGGAGTCGGCACGAGCAAAGATATTGACCGCGAAAGAACTACTACGGAGGCGACACGTCCTTATCCAATTATTGAAGCATCTCGAGACTTAGGGCTCAGACTGCGCTCGGTATGTGGGTTGCGCACGTAGTGTAGACCCGAGAAAGCAGGGACATGAGGCACCCGCAGGAGCGTGTTGTAGTATAGGTTTGCATACCAGGATAAACAGAACACCTTGTCCCTTGATGCCTCAGACCTGCAGCGTGGATTTCTTATGAGGCGTTACAGTCCAAGCCCGGTGAGTAACAATTATATATAGGGGAGGAGTAACAGGGCCTACTGACGATCCAGAAAGAGGATGTGATGCTTTTCAAGACAGTCACAGGTAGTTTCAGATTGACATATGCAGTTACGTTCTCCACAGATAGAAAGCATCTTTTTGTGGAGTCGGGAACGGGGTTCGGCGGTTCGATGTTGCGGACGGACGGGAAGTGGCAAAGCAGGCAAGAATGGATATGCAAGCAACTGGAGTGTCAAGGGACAGAAAATGAGTCGTCTGTGGAACACCCCAAGGGGTGAGCATTTGGAATATCGAACTTTGGCGATCAATACTAATCAATGTTCATGGCGTGTACTTTTTAAACGTGTTGTGAGTATCTTTCCAAGGAAAACGACCTGCCATGCGATTTCCGCAATCACAAACCTGTAAACATGTCCAGTTCGGTCTTCTTGGACGCGTTCTCGCTGTCAATGTCCTTGTCGTGCTAGATCGTCATCCCCTCTGATCGTGTCACTTCGCTATGGCATTCTTGCCCGATTACAGAGGTCCGTCTCATTGCCCAAGACATATCACCGATCTCTAATTTCATGACGAACAATGGACAGCTTGACTTTGGGAGACAGATCTTAGGAGAGGTATATTCGTACACACCGTCAATGGTTGCATGGTGACGGGTGCCAGGTGCGTGATCAGGGTGCTGCTTGGAATGTGACCGACTCAGAGACTACTTACTCGCTGTTTGTCAGGGTTGGCTTTCCGCAAGTCCTATGCCTTCAGAGTACCATGGAGACAAACATTTGGATTGTCGACTGAACTTGGCCCACAGCTATGACGACAAGGTGGCTGCTCGTCGGTATCGCTTGTAACACTCCGGAGGGCTCTCATCCACTATCCCCCTCTTCCCACCTCCACCCTGCGCTCTTGAATCTTGGACCGTCGGCGTCAACATTGTCGTCTTGTTTGAGCCATTTGGATACTCGACAGCAACCTGTTTCCGTTGTCGTTGGCCAGTCTCCAGGAGTCCTGGTAGTGTCCTAGTATGGTAGATCTTCTGGATCGCTGGATCAGGCGGAAGACATAGTTGATGACGCCTTCTCGATAGTTTGCACCATTCCTCTTTTGATTCTTGGCGTGTTTCTCGGGTACTATCAAAGACGCACCCTGGTGTCTGGATCGTCTCCATTGACGAGGTAGGACTCGTCGCATAGTAGTATCCCAGACGCGCTCGTCTATCTCGAGCAGGAGGTCGGCATGAATTAGGTGGATCATTCTAAACCAGAAGTCACATACCAAATCAGCCTAAAACTCGGGGTTTCATGTGCGGTGTGTGCATACAAGCAAGAAAAGACGCCGAAAGGCACGAGGCGAACAAAACGTGGGTACGGTTATAGTGCGACTTGGACTTTGCTGTGTGAACCGAGCTCCTTGTTCCTTGACGCTTCAAAGTTAACTCGAGCAGCACCTGTGAACAGTGGAATGTCCAAGACCAAGTCTGGTGAGTGACGGTTAAGAAGGGCGATGGAAGGACTTACGATCCAGCCAAGACGATGTAACTGTTCTTGAGACGGGCTCTGGCCGGGTACACGCGGTCACATTCTCCGCAGATGGAATGCATCTTTTCGCTGCAAGTACACATGCAGTTCAACGATTCAACATTGCGGAAGGACGGGAAGTGGCTAAGCAGACAGAACCGGATATGCAAGCGATTGCAGTATCAAGGGACGGAAAATGGGTCGTCTGTGGAACAAGGTGGGGAACGAAAGTTTGGGATGTTGAACTCCAGCAAAAGGTTGTCGAGGTAGAGGTTGGGAAGTGGATGCGGTCGGTTGATGTGTCACCCGACTCAACCCGGATTGCCACAGGGACGTACAGCGAATACACAGCAAGCGTATGGGACATTGCGACTGGTGAGCGAATCATCGGTCCATTTAAATTCAACAGCGTGGTCCAGAGCGTTCGGTTCTCTCCAAGTGGAGACCGACTTGCCGCTTGTGAAGTGGATGGCCGGATCGTGATCTTCGACAGTGTCGCCGGTCATGAACTGCTCACAATTGACACCAAGACAGCGTGGGGATACCCTTCCACTCGGCTTGCATGGACTAACGACGAAAAGCGAATAGTCCATGCCTGTCAAGATTACAGGGTCAAATCATACGATGTATCGACGGGATCCTTGCTAGCAGAGTCACATGTCTTCGATGGAGTTTATCTCGAAGCTATTGCTCTGGTCGGCAACGAGAAGTTCATAGCTGTCAGCACAGCGAGTAATGCCATCTCATTCTTGGAAGCATCCGGCCTCTCTAAAATTAATCTTGTTATCATGGACAATGAAATCATATACTCAATCGCTTCGTCTCCTGATGGTACCTACCTTGCAGCGGGACGGGATGATGGGAAAATCTTTATTCATAACCTCATGATCATCATCTCGGATTCATCCTTCAATGTAGTAAGTGGTTGTATGGCACACATGATCCGGATGACTCACGATCCAACAGCCATCCCCTGACGACTCTCATCCAGTATGGGCTCGTCATTTAATCCTCGCGAAGAAACATTTTTATTGTGGTCTTTTTACAGGAATCTAATAAGTGTGAGGGAGAGGAAGGGCCCCGGAGCGGAGATGACATGGATCTCCTTGAGGTACGTGTTCGACAATAGCTATTCCTAGAAAACCTCTCATAATCCCATCATGATAGGCTGAAATACCCTCGAACGCGCCTACCCCTGCTCCTGGATTTGACCACGGCCAGGTTTGTACTTCTCCCTCCCCTGTGTGCGTACTCAGATTTTCTGCAGCCGCCATCACCTGTACTGTCTGTTCGTCTTCCCATAGATAAAGTTGAAATGCCCGAGGGTCCTCACCCTATGTCGCGGCCACCTTCAGTACCAACGTCCGCGCATTCTCTACCCGAACGGCATCAAGAAAAACACTCTGCTGGCATTAAATCATCAAAGGGCAACCTAGCTATCCGGAAATGGTTGAAGCACCTAAGAGAGGGTGGAAAGGACCAAGCCGTTCGAGTCTCCGCAAACCATCGTACCCCCTCCAATGCATCCGGCTCGTCAGTGCCACCACGAAATCGATCTCGCGGCCAGCATTCGATGATGACACCTGCACGCATTCCGGTGAGCAGTATCTTTGACGGCAGACCATCAATGTCTAACGTGTCTCGTCATATCTTTAGCAACAACACTATCTTCCACCTGTTGAAGAAAGACGAGCCAACCCGTTTCCGTTGTCCATTTGGGGGAGGTCGCAACCCACGCAGCCCGGTGGTTCCCCAGTCTTAGATGATGATGTGCCGGGTCGTTCCCGTGAACATCAGGTCGCTCGATATCGGTATTATATAGATTTACTTTCCAACGTGCGTCCTTTCGCTCTCAGAATCTTTTCGTTTTCGCTTCTGACACTGCTTTAGCTATCGCCTGGAAATGACCTGTCTCAATCTGACACCGGAGGAATTGCCATCACAGTAAGCATCCCAGTCTCAAGGCTGTGTCAAAAAAACTCAAGACAGCGGATCATACTCAGCAACCTGTTTCAAGACGCAGAGATAGAGTTACATTCTCGGTCCCCGCGTGGATAGTGTGCTACCAATGCGGTAGCATAGACGATACACCTTGATGTAATCGATACGAATAAAGGCGAGATACCTTGTACCGTAGTTCACGATCATATATGATCTGATCGTTGTATCTTAATTTAGATTGTATCCGCCAATCTCTCTATGTTATCATCAGTTTCATAGGTGTCCTCATGTCGAATAATATTGTTAATGCTATCGTGTCCTCCCCCATAAATTATAATATCATGGCTTCAAATATCATTTACCGGCTGCAGCCTGTTCCACGACTGAATATGAGTCATGGTCCTATTCCCGAGATTCTGACTCCTGGATTCTTGACGCATCGCACAACTTACCCATGCTCTCAAGCACTGTATATACGCTTAAGTAGAGCCTTGGACTGATTATTCTTTGTTGCAATACCTGACAACTTATCGCCGACAAGCATGAATGCTTCGAAGTTTCAACGAATGATCAAAAGCGATGGCCAACAGAAGATGACGCGACACGAATGTGAACAGCATAATCCTAAAGTAACTTTTGGCATGATAAAAATACGCTCATACGTTAACAATACAAGGCCGAATATCACCACTATCGGTAACAGTACACGACTTACACAATATGTTACACTCGACATTCGTTCAGACAAACAAAAAGACCTACAAAAGACAAACGATCACGCAAACTAGATGATGCTCTGTGCAATAACACCTGCATCGACAGCTTTGTTGACAAGCCCAATGTGCTGGTCGAGCAGGTCAGCCCCATCCACAAGCGTCGACCCGCTTGTCCACTCGACGTTCTCGCCCCAGATCCTCTTGAACGTGTTAATCTTGTCGCTCTGTCCGGTGACTTTGAGGTACTGGTAGACGGCCTTCCAGGCGCTGTCGAGCGCCCCGACGACCCAGCTGTCAAACGATGTCATTCACTCGTTCGTTCTTGGAAGCGGTGCTAGTGATCACAACTCACGCGTGACGGGTGCTGATAGCCTCCCCTGCAAAGTGCAAGCGACTGCCCGCCGCAGGGGCGTTGAGCGCAATATAGAGATCATCAAAATCCCCAGGGCCAAAGTCTGCGAACCCGCCTGATCAAGTCAACCGCACATCAGTTGAGAACGAAGGCACGAGATCGAGGATGTCTGACGTACCCATGGTGTGCGCATCGCGGGACCAGTCCTTGACATCCATGTCAACAAACTGGCCCTTGAGATAGTCGTATGTGATCTCAGAGCTCAGGTGGTTGTGCGCCTCTGCGAGATTACGAAGCACAAGTTCCTTAAGTACTTCGTGTTCTTGGAGGACGGCGAGAGCACCGAGGCGCTCTGCGTCCGTGGTCCAGGAATAACTGGCGATCAGTACCTTTGGCGGGGTAGAAGAGTCAACGCCGTAAGACGGGTACACGATGGTGCGAATAGGGAGATCTGTGAACGACTGGCCACCAACGATACCTAATTTCGTCGTCCACCAGTTTGTCTTGAAGAGGATGGCAATCTTGACCGAAGGTCCGTAGTCCAGCGCGCGCAAGGAGTTCTTCTGCATGACGGTCAGACCAGCGTCGTTCAGATTGATAGTGCGAAGGACAGGAAGGGGGAGGGTGGATATGACGTGAGAGTAGTTCCTAGTCTCGTTCCCATTAACCTGAACCCTAACACATGGGATGGTGACGAATTTCTTGCGCTGAGGAGTCACATCAGCCACAGTCAGACCTTCATCGAGCACTTCGTCCGCAGAACTCGACTCGGGAGCTTCTTTCACGCCAGAGGGAAGTCTGTCTTTCAAGTAGCTCCTAGGGACAGAGACGATCATTACGCCCCTGCCGATAGACGTGACTCTTTTCTGGAGCCGGATGGGTCCGCCTCTCTTTTTGATGTATTCTTCCATCTTCTTCGACAGCGTTTCCGTCCCACCCCTGTGTTGAGGTAAGATAAGTCGACCTGCATAATTATGAAGTCGGGAAGGATACATACTCAAAACACTTCCAATCGACATCTCCATAGTCCGAATCACCAACCTCGGCGAACGCCAACAACTCGAAGACCGCCTCCGTCAACCCACGGTCATATGCGCTGGTACTGTCCGCGAGAAGCTCGCACCAGTTAACGACGTCGGTGGAAAGGTGCTGTGGGGGAAGCTGAAGATTATAGCTAGGCATGTACTTCGAGCACATGTAGGCGCGAACGGAGTACAAATCATTTTCTCTCAAGATATCCCAGCCTTTCGTCTGATCGGTTTCAAGATCATTTATCACCATCCTAACGAATGAGCTAGTAACGTCGTCGTTGATAGCGTCAGCACCTGCGCGGACGTAGTCGGTGTCTACCCTCATTAATTCTGCGTTGAACGCATTCTTGGGCGCATCGGTGACAGGTTGATAACTCCCGTTAAAGTAATAGAATCCTGGGTGGGAGGCATCGCGAGCGGTGTAGTAGTAAGGTATGAGTTTGTCCTTGAGGCGGTCTCGACCTTCGTTCAGCGGTGCATATTCCGTCAGCTCCGCTAACCTCTTCATGGTTCCATTCTTGTACTGCCCACTGTCATCTTTCTTGGGGAGTGGGAAGCGCATGGCACCTTGTTCCTGAAATATGTAACGGATTAGCATCAAGAGCTTACGGAAGAAACAAGAGTTCGTACGTAATAGTCATACTTCTCTCCTCGCGGGAACTTGTAAGTCAAAAGACGACCACCGGTGCGGTTTGAGGACTCCAGAATTTCATATTTGACACCAACGGAGTCCAGCATTAGCGCTGTATAAAGACCACCAACACCTGCGCCAAGGATGCCGACCCTCAGCTGCGGCAGGAAACGCAGCTGCTCGCTAGAGACATCGAGAGTGACAGGAGTGGTCCCGGATGCGTCAGGCTTCAGGGGAGGGAGCTGTTTAAGAAGGGAAGTATGGTGTTCCTCGATGATGCGTTTGCCATAGAATGCAAGTGGGTCACCAGTGAAGGGCATGATGAGTACGGGGGAGATCTGTCGCAGGAGAAACTCGTGAGATGGGTCTGCCGTCGAATCGAATGAATAAATACAGGAGGCCCATCAATTCCGCAGCTGATGTCTTTACTTGGGTTGCGCTTTCCGCCCCATAGAATGGGAACCTGTATAATGTTCCATGAACATCCATAAGCACCTCATACAGGTTGAACGCAACAAGATTTCTTTTAGGAGAAGCTTTCAACCGGTTACATCGCGGCAGACAACGCCAGCTCCAGGAATGGGGACGGGCTAGAACATGTGGACAGCGCCCGGACGACCGCTATGAAAGATGGAGCATAAATCATATCGCCAAATCCATGTAATTTCAAGTGGTAGGCGCACGAAAAGTAGTGTTAAAAGTCTCGGCGCGTACGCATTGGCTCCTGACCCCAACCTGGCTGACGAATTTCAATTTCAGTAGATGGGCGCACAGAAAATGATGCTCGAATCCTGCTCTTTATGTTCGGCTCCACCGTCTGCGCGCGAAGAGAAG
>JBBPUM010000629.1:0-14518 GCA_038094695.1 Chiua aff. virens | reverse complement strand
GCACCATTAATTCGTCGTTCTTGCTAAAATAGACGGCACCGGAAGCATGCCGGTCGATGTCGAGCCATTCTTTTGCTAGTTGTATATTCGAAAGGTCCAGAATCTGTGCGCCGACATCCACAAGCACCCGAATTTGGGGGTGTTGCTTTGCTACGACTTGCAGCAATCGGGACGTGTTCCAACGTTCACCATTCTCATGCCAGTGAATGACAGTGTAAAAGTCGTTCTCAGGCAGTAAGAGGTATGAAATTATCTTGACATTCGTGCCTTTCTGATGATCGAGGTCGCGCTGAGCAATTCCCGTGGGTAATAGCCACCGTCCATCATTTGTGCCAGAAAACCCTGGCACACGAAGCATTCAACGATCCCATTGAACACCGAAATTCTATCTCCCTCACCTGTGATAAGTTTTTCCCGCTTCTCAGCCAGATCCCAGCCAGACGCACAGATCTTCCAAGGGAATCCTTGTGCTTCTTTTGGGAATACCACTCGAGACAGGTAGAAATTTATTGTGGCTTGGTTTCGAGCGAATAGAGGGAATGTGATCTTGTCCCATTGCTCTGACGACCTGAGCATGATGTCTCCGAGAGTCTGCAATGAAGCTGGCAGGGACTTGGGGTCGTATTCTTTCACCCAATGTGCATACTCCATGGACGGATCCCCTTCATCTAAAAGAAGCTCAAAAGAAGCCCTCAGTTGATCTTCAGTCAATCCTGCATAGTAGTAAGACAGGCAAGTAAGAATGATGGTGATATCTGGATGGCCGAATTGCGTGTGGGGTGCTGGCATGTCTTTTGCTCGATATGGAACGGACAACAGTGTCGTGATCCGATTGTTGCTAGTAGATTGACTATCTTCGTGACGACGGTTCCGTGGGGCCAGACCATAATCAATACGCCATCTTCGCTCTGCCAGAGTGAACAGGAGGATGCCAGACGCTAGGAGACCACGGAGAAGTAGCAGAGCATTCCAAAGGTTGGTGTATTGAGATTTTTTCGCGAAGTCTTCGACTATCTTCACGGTATCAGGCAGTCGAAGGACGTTCTCGTCCGATATAAAGGCACGAATTGCATCATATACCACTGGAGTCACGTTCCGGAAGCTTAACTCGGATAGCTGGCCATCCATTACATCTTCGACGATTAGTGATATGAGCCGTCTGCCGACATTGGAAGATAGCACGAGGTGAATATGCGGAAACGATCCCGGTGGGCCCAGATCGTACTCTATTGAATTATGGTGGTTTTTTGAAAGAGTATGTGCGCGTTCTTTCACAAGTCCAAGAACCCGTTGAATAATGATCCATCTTTCAGGGTATCCGTCGACATGTTGCCGGTGGCCATTTGCGTAAACGAATTGGGTGCGGGTGTGAAGGATCTCGTCGCTCTCGTCCAAGATGTCTCGGGCATAGCAGTCAACCCATTTCTGGAGGGCCAACCACACGGACGGGCTGCCAAGCATGGCACGCATAGTGTCCTTGTGGTCATCGACCCGTAGATCATTTGCTGATCTCAGGCGGTGACGTGCTGGGAGCTGGCTCAGCGATCGAAACAATTGACCCAGGAAGCTACCTTCAATCAGCTGAAATTACACATTCAGCAATAATCTGCCATTATGGTAAATATACGTTCATACCGATATCAGTGACAGATGTTTCGGGTCATACGGAGACTTCACCAATTGGTACCAGTCTACCAGTTTTCGTGTCCCGTTTTGAATTTGTTTATCTATGCTCATTAGCTTGAGCGACGCGATGTGAGCTGGCTCGACAAGGAGAATCCCATGCTCTTCCATACATTGGAGCACCATTTCTTGATAGAGTTGGGCATTAGTCCCAGAGTTAATGTCACTGAGACTATTGCGAGAGAGAGGTATGCTGTATACTGGCCTGTTAGCGAGTCCGCCAAGTCGAGCGACCAGTATTTCAAACATCTGCATTGTCAACGCTTTTGGAACAACAACTCGGACAAGCTGTTTGCCATTAGCCAGAGCGGCGGCAATCATTGGGATGACGACAGAAGATTTTCCTTCGCCCATGTTGACCTGCATGAGTGTATTTTCTCCGGACTTCGGAAACATCATCTCCATGGCAGTTTCCGCCTGCGCACGACGAATGAGGAAGTTTCCTTGAATCTGCAGATACAATTAATGTATGAGGAAATGAATATTAAAGCACCAGAGATGTACCTGGATCAATAGCCAGTCAGGGTATTCTTCGGGATTCCACCCATCACATGGCTCATTCTCTAGTTCCTTTGAGAACTCCTCCTCGAGACCGTGGAGAGCGAAAAGAATCAATCTCCGGGAGCGCTGAAGATCCAAGAGGAGCAAAGCGAAGGACGTCAGGCATTTCTTCCAATATGGCGTAATCTCACTGGCAATTGGCGAGGCAGATGCAAGACATTGCAAGAGAGATTCACCCGTAATCGGTGGCCACAGTCCAAATTGTTGCAATGCCTTTTCCAGTGGGTTGGCTGTTGGATCTAGGCACCTCATAAGGGCGTTCAGGGCGTTGAAATATGCAGATCTGCACTGAATGTAGTATTCCTGAAGTGCTCCGAACCAACCGCTGCTCCGAGTACGGGAAATTCTTCCTGAATCGTCGCGGGCACTCTGCGCACTGTTTTCAAGAAGAGCGATATATTCCCGTTGAAATGCGGGATCGGACTCATTCACTGGCAAGGAAGAAAAGAATGACTTCAAGGGCAGTCCGCGGGTATTAGCAAGTGGGACGTTTTCGCGGGTCTCGTAAAGCAAAATCGAAGGGGTTCTGGCCGGTAATGTTGGCGCACCCCTGCTTGAAAATAACTGATGAAGTGGCGCCTGAAATGTGACCTGTGACCTGTACATAAAAGTGGGAATTTGTAAGAAAAGTAGTCATGCAAGACGAGCAGACGAGTACCTGCTGGGACTGTCGTTATTGTTGTCTTTCATGACACTTGGTCTGGTAGGAGTACCAATAGTTGGTTCTAGATGGGCTGATCGTTGCACAGTCCGTTCCAGGGAGGCATCAGCATCATCATCCGCGATTTTAGTCCAGGTCAGTTCAGTAAAGTCAAAGTTCCGTTGCCAGTGATAGTTTCGTTCTATTCCCTTGTATGCAACCATATATCGAGGACTCTGGCGCCGTGGCAAATAGAGGAAGCTAAACGACTTGAGTCTGAAGACCGATCGACAACCCCCTGACCGTAGAATACTTGAAAGTGCAGCCTCAGAACCTGATTTGCACGTAAGTGGATCAGGCCAGTGATTGAAACTGGTTATTTCATGCAAATAAGCAAGACGTTCCGTGCTTCTTATGCTGCCATCACCATTCAAACGGCCCAGATCCGTATCCACGTCGTATCCATGGCACACCGAAGTGCGTGCGCAATCAATGCGAATCTGATCACTGCCCAACTTTTGGAGGTGGCCATCCGGTATGAGGACACGTCTGAAAGTGAGTCCCTCAGGGACGATCCTATCGCCAATTTGGGTCCTCAGCCGGAGGACAAGGAGACTCTCTAGTCCGAACAGTGTCCCAATGCATTGGTTCTCGTCATAGACCATGTCCTTGAAGTCGCAAGACTCGAGTTCTCCTTCAGCGTTGACAAAAAATGACAGACTGTATGCAGGCAACATGATAGACAAATGTAGTGCTCCCCCAGATTGCAGGGAGTTGACAGGGGATGTGACTACTAGAAGATTGTCGGATAGCTTCCAGTGGCCTTGAGATGGACCCCTGTATAACTGGAGACCCCTGAAACACTGCGAGATCATTTTCCAAGTCTGGCTTTGCATGCCGACGAGGGTGTAACAACCCTTGTGCACGCGATATCGTCCGGATGCAAAATCGATTTTCCAGTGCTCTAAAGATGATCCCAAGGTATGCCCCATAGGGTGCACCTCGATGGTTTTAGTCGACAAGTCTAACCAGTGGACGTGACTGTTGATGAGCGCAGGTGGAATGTCATCCCCCAACGCTTCACGAGGAATATACTGGAGGATGTTTCCCGTATGGTTATGTTGGGCTTGAACCACCAGAACGCCACCTCGTAGCGAAAAGTGCATCTGCAGGTGACCGACTGAGTGTCTTATCACAGACGGAGTTCATCACCTACTCTATATCCGGGCGTGATGATATGGGTAGTAAAGTCCATTGTTGGGAGCTCGGATGATATGAGAAGGAAGCCTCGCTGCGAGCAAGAGATAAGACCGAGTGATCGTGTCGTGATGACACCACATACATCACGAAAAATGTATTGCCATTCCGGGAACTGGTGCATTAGGAGTGGCAATCCCGGTAACCATTGACCATCCACGCGAAGTTCTCCGGTGAATAGGTTTACATGGACTGTCCGCGAAGATTGATCAGTTACCTCTGGTTTGCATTTCATCCAACGCTCGTCGGGATATTGCAACGGTTCCCATCGCTGTGTGCCTAGTTGTTTGTGGCCAAACATCTTGCGAACCGCAAGATCGATGCCGTACTGAGACGGATCCGCAAGGATGGCATCTTTCAAGGAGTTCTCTAAAGCCAAGGATATACGGCGATTCCGCCAAACCAAAAGCGCCGAAAGCCCGTGTTCGTAAAAGATTATGAGGTCTAAAGAGCCAAAATTGAACAAAATCATCTAATTAAAAAAAACCGGGGTACCCTTGGGACGGAGGACTTCTGTCAGGAGAGTGCAAGATACCACAGCATCAACGTCTTCTGCAGAACATAGTAGCTTGGGTAAAAAGTTCCCCGGGCCCACGTCAAACGTGCTTCGACATGTGGCGATCATATCCAGTAATAGGGAGCCGCGTTCTTTGTTCGTCGGTGCCATGGCCAGATTGTATAACAACTCCTCGATCCAACTCAACGTATGGCTGCGGACCCTCCGAAGAAGGGAAAGGGACCAGTCCAATACGCTTTCGCTGGGACACATTTCAGCAACACGAGTGAGTAATAGGGATATGGTGCACATAAGCACCGCATCTACCGAGCCGCCTACAGCACTGAAGAACAAATTTTCTAGCTCATCGACCAGAGTGTTACAGAAGGATGAGTCTTGGAGTTCTTCGTGCCAAATAAATGTCCCTGTGTTAAGATTGAGCGGTCCCACCTGAAGGGTGGCATTGGAAATGAGGTAATGAACTTCAATACGACGGAAGCTTAGTTTTGTACTACGAAGTCCGTGAAGGATGTTGGGCCACTGAAGAGAGCCACCAGCACGCAAGTGAGCAAATGCAAGAAATTCGTCGAGGGAGAGATCTGGTGTACAGTAAACTTGAGAAGCTAACACGTCGTTTGAAGTGTGAGCGGTAGACATATATTGTTCCAAGTATAGGTGGGAGTGTATGTCTTCAGAGGGTGGAAGGGAACCTGAAGACCCGGCTGATAGACCAAAACTCAGAGCTTTATATTGCGAAGGCCACCATCTTGCTAGAGTAAGGTCACGGTCATGGCGTGGGCGAAACTCGACGGCATAACCCACTGTAGGGATACCTTTCCCCTCTGGATCAAAATAAGTAAAGTAGAGTTGAACATGGAGAGCCGACACATTGTGCCACA
This sequence comes from Chiua aff. virens, assembly GCA_038094695.1. Lineage (NCBI taxonomy): Eukaryota > Fungi > Basidiomycota > Agaricomycetes > Boletales > Boletaceae > Chiua > Chiua aff. virens. The sequence goes on along the minus strand of JBBPUM010000629.1, from coordinate 8,982 downwards.
CAAAGTAGCGCCGCAATTCGGAGTTCCCCGCGAGTAAATGTTCCTTTCTTTCTGCTTGAAAGCCTGAGAATTCGTTTCCGTTTCTACGGCAGGATCTGTGAAAGTGATGCAGGATTCGGGCTACGGAAGACCGCCAGACGCGAATGATCGTTGGGCATTGCAGCTCAAAGATAACCACTTTGGTTAGTAGCGACGAGACTGGTAAGGATGTCATGTTTGCATCGATGCAAATCTTAAGCTCCTGCAGATCCCGGGACCGGTCATAGTAGCGGACAGGAAAACTATCTTCAGTGAAATCGTCCGAAAGTATTGACCAGCCTGGGAATGATCGAGAGTGGCGAGCAGATAGATACTGATAGGCGCAAGAAAGACGATGAAAGCTTGTTCTGTTGCGTAGAAGTAAAAATTCCAGACTTTGAAGCGGAATTTCGGGGGAATAATCGGCAAGTATAGGAATCTCCCTCGCTACCAGCTTGTCGATTGCGACAAAAAGTTCGATCCCTGTCAGCAGTTCGATTGATCTTTCTTCACTTTCCAATGATATATTGGCGAGGCGAGCCGCCAAGTATGCATCCATCAAAATCTCGATCTGCGAACATGCCTCGTTCACATTCGTCACATGAGCAACCCAGTCATCAAAGGTCCCCTGCTCGACCAATTGCTCAACGTCCCATAGGGCAACATCCTTGTCCTTAGCACACGCTTCTGTAAAAAAGGTACCGTCCGAAGACAGGAAGTCTTGAATGGTGCCGCGGGGACGATGACCAGGTCGGAAGGGAGGATTACTATGGTTCTGGTCGAGATTAGCGAGAACCTTATGAATATATTTGTCGGTATTCTGGAGGAGGGACTCGCTGTCCCTGATGAGTTCATCCTGGGATGGGTTCCGAAACGCAGATGGGCGAACACTGCGTTTCACTCTTCTTGCGTCAAGGATCTCTCGAAGGGATGCACAAGCTTTGAACGCCATCTCGGATAGCCGCTCGGGGATAGAAGGGCCAAATTTGGTCAGACGTCGGAGAATTTTGCATCCCATTAAATGAAGCAAATCATCGGAAAGGGTCACATTGTTTTCGTCCATCGCAAGAACACACAGGAAAAAAAGTAAGACCTGCTTGTACAGCGGACGTCCAAGAGACTCGCGATGAAGAGATGTCTGGATAGCGACCCTGATGAGGAGCCAGATTGACGAACGACGCCAAGAGCCTGAGGGTGAATGTGGGTCATCATCGTAGTCATAACTGGCGTAGTCAGGGACGAAGACGTCGTCACGGATACGCTTAGTGATACGAGAGACGTCAGCCATGCGACCAACACCTAGCAGCTCGCTGAAAAATAGGGCATTGGTTTTTTGCGGGTCACCGGGAGCGCCACCAGTGTGAGGTAAGGACACAAAATCAACGAGTCTTGACCGGAGTTTCGCACCAACAAACACCTTGTCGGGTATCTCGACAGCAGAACTAGGATAGTGGCATATCAAAGGGCCCCTAGTCTCCTTGATAGCGACTTCGTTTGGAGATACCTCGAACGACTCGATGAGTACTCGGTCATCGTGTTTCTTAATTAACAATGCAGTGTTTCGAGGTCGGACAAACAATGTGAGAGTATCTATGGATTGTCAGCATGGCCTGCAGTATAATAGTGTAGCAAGCAGCCCGTCACTGCCCGTGAACGTACCCCCTGTCTCTATCTCGTCCAGCTGAGAGGTGACAAGGTCTTTGTCCAAATGCCCAGATTGAATGGAGAGCTGAAAGTTTTCTAACATCCTTGTGATGCGGGGCCATTGAGATCTATAGGAATCGGAGGCATAGGCAACATATGCATGGGCGGCAGTGCATACGAAGCGAAGCAGTTGAAGATCGTTTTCTGGAGTATAGTCAGTTTTCTTGGGAAGTTGGACAGGGAGAAAGACATGGGTAATGATATATTCGAGTGATGTCGATGAGGCGTGGTCAGATGTCATGATGGGACTTGCTGCGAAAGATTGGGTCGCTGGATGAGTATAGCTAGTAGCCTAGTACTACAAACAGAAGTAAACTTTGCAGACTCACTCTTCATGCCCAAGCGTACATGAACTCACGATGCCGATTCCAGCGAGTCTTTTGAAGCATCCGACGGGTCGCATTGCGAAGAACGCAAACACGAGCAAAAAGATGCGTCGGACGCGTAATAATGTCGCGTCAAAAGCGGCGCACGCATTCGCCTCGACCTCCACCACGCCAGTGGTAGCATCAAGCACGAGTAATTCGAGCTCTGCTATGCATCCAGCATCCTGGCATATCGTCACAGACGTTAACCCGGTCCGAGAGTCGTTGCTCGACTGGTATGGCCAAACATGCGAGGTTCGAGGATGCCCTGGCGAAAGAAGTTTGATGCGTTACTGGACAAGGATGGCATAGCGCAACGTGCATATGAGGTTCTCCTTTTTTTCAACATACATCTTATTCATTTCCAAAGTCTTCAAAAAGTTAGGGAAACCAGAGACTCGGATGCGCAAGTTCCGTCTCTTCCCTAGGTCTGGGTGTCAGAGATCATGCTTCAGCAAACTCAGGTGGTCACCGTCATACCCTATTACACTAAATGGATGGCAAAGTACGTACGTACCTCAACATGTTGCTTTCGTGGTCTCTTCAACTCAGATGTTTCTTCAGATTCCCGACCATCAGAGATCTTGCCGCGTCAGATATCGACACTGTCAATAACCTCTGGAAAGGGCTCGGCTATTATTCTCGTGCTGCTCGTCTGTTGAGCGGCGCGAAAAAAGTCAAAGAACTCGATGGTCGACTTCCAGATAACGCCAAGGATATGCAAGAAAAGATACCCGGGATTGGTCGTTACAGCGCCGGTGCAATCTGCTCTATTGCTTATAACCAATGTGTTCCTGTTGTAAGTTGATTGCTCGTGCAATTCAATTGTTATATTAACACTGATTTTACCCGGTAGATGGGAACGTCATTCGTCTGCTCACAAGATTTTTGGCGTTCTACGCTCCACCGAAGGCAAAACAAGCTCAGGATATATTGTGGGAAAGTTCAGAAACCTTCGTAGAGGGATCTTCGCGTCCGGGTGACATCAACCAGGCACTGATCGAACTCGGAAGCACGGTATGCAAGGTCAAGGATCCTTTGTGTGGGGACTGCTCTCTCCGATTGAAATGTCGCACATACCGAAGAGCACAGCCTGACTCTGTAAGGAGACACTCTCCTCGTCGACACTTGCACGGTTTTAGCTAAATTCTTAAACAGATTCCCGTCAGAGAAGAGGCAGACATCGAGGAGCTGTGTACCATTTGTGAACCACTCCCAGCGGACGATCCAGAGGCAGCTTTGATCACAATTTTCCCGCTCAAGGTCGAGCGGAAGAAGGCACACCAAGAACTGGATTCCGTTAATGTCGTCGAGTGGTGCACGTCGGACGACCGCAAGCGGTTTTTCTTACTTGTCCGTCGTCCTGAAGGAGGTCAGCGTCCACATAGTCTTATTAACATGCGAAATAGCTGATACCGTCGGGACGTCAGGACTTCTCGCAGGGCTGCACGAATTTCCGACGGTATCTGATATCTCGGGCACTTCAGCGACTGCGGCCAAAGTGGCCGAGATCCCAAATAGGATTCTCAAGAACCCACTCGTCAATCCTCCTAGGTGTTCGCACTCAGCTCCCGGGTCACAGCGTCCAGGAATGAACAGTGATAAAAAGGATGAATACATTGCAAATCGTGCATGTCAAATCTGCGGGAGACGTCATCCGTGTGTTCTCACATATCCGGAAAACGTATCGTGTGCGGTGGGTATTATCGAGAGGTGGAGGGGAGAACGAACCTCCCAAATTGCGATTCGATTCCAGTAAGTCGTTTTCGGATGGGAACGGGAACAGGACCGGGACAGTGCGAAAAGGCAAGATACGGAGACACTCAGATGCAGATGCGCCCGAGGATCCCGAGGTCGAAAAGACTTGTACCGCTGACGAGTCACAATGGGTTCCACTGGATCAAGTGGAGCATGCAAAGTACGTTTGAGACTTCGGAACGATCTCCCAAAGAAAGTTTAATTTTGATGACCCTACCACTAGCCTCATCAAGGGGACCTGGCAGTTTCAGCGTGGCAAACGCGGCATGCTCATCATATTTCATATGCCGTGGACGAAGTTCATTCAAAAGTCTGCAGACGAAGATTCTTGAGCCGAATACCTCAAGGATAAGAAAGTCGTGATGAGCGCACTCGCATGTCCCGCATATTTGCTGTGTCTTTCCGACAAATGTGCGCCCCCCGTCCTTTCTTTCCGTCACGTTACTACTCACGTTACCCCCTCCGCAGCTGGCCAAAATGTTTCAGTCGCATTTTGCGCCAACGTCCCAGTGGCAGAGTGAGGCTAGATTCGGATGGTGGACAAATAACGAGGATGCTCTGCTGCGCCAAGTCTTTAGCAAATTCGCTGATCATCGTTCCACCTCCCCATTTTCACTTCGCCAGAGGGCAAAACGTAGCCAGTGGTTAGCTGGAAAGTGGAGGAGACAATGTGTCTGATGCCTCTGGGGAACATGTGTAAGTGCTAAGTTCCCCTTTTTTTCAATATTTGGTCGATGTCAGGCTCACTTTCCAGACGGCAGGATGTCTATCAACCTTGGAAAGCACTCGACGAAGATGGTAGTGAGGAAGCGTGATAATCTTGTATTCTCGACTACTTGGCGACCCACATGCTAAGGTGGTCTAAAGCAACGCTAGGCTATTAGCCTCGTACACTCGTCGGCGGTCGACTTGCTGGGATAGTTTTCGTTACTCTCATCTCACGTTCACGCTTTCATCGTGCTGTCCTTTGCCTCATTGTATATAGGTAGAGCAGGCCTCGTGCCAGGATCCGTCACCGCTTGGTCCTTGTAGCCATGTACGCCATTGTACGCCACATCCTTTCATTATTGTCATAGGAATGGTCAGGCGTTTTTCTCTATCTATACTCTAGTGGGTATTCGATAGCGTTGGCTAGTTTGAATGGGGTATCATCGTCACTCCTGAAACTTGCAGTCCGGTTCGATCTGAATTGGCTCTACGATTCCAAGAAACACACATATCTAGCTTCGAGCACCGGCAAGCTACGCTCGCAGAGTGTTCCTACTAATACACTGGAACAATCAGACCCAGACTCACAAATTTACATTCTTCGACGACTCCGTAGGACTACGCCATTCTCATTCTCATGGCCACCTTGAATCTCTTACTGGGTCTCCAAAGAGTGTCTCAATTCCCTCCTTTCCTCCCACATGTTCCGAGCGAGCGAGAAAACCTTTGACCACCGCCGGGAACACTGCGCTGGCCCTTGTGCATTCATCGGATGCAAATTCCCCATGAGATCATAGACCTCTCCTGATCCACTACAATCATCGTCCCAATGGGTTGCCAAGCGAACATTCGGAAACGGGGCCACGTGGAAGAACACTGCGAGAGCCTCGACAGATTCGCTTTTGATGGGTGAGTGAAGCAGGGAAATGGATGCGCCTTTTGGCATGGTCAGTCCACGCCACGGATGCCCCTGAGGGATCTCCTTGTAGTCACTCGTGTCGAACGTGATCTCAAGCTTTTTGAGGCATCGGCATCTCTCGAGCAGTCGCAGGAATCCACCGGGAGTGATGACGCTGGATTCACAGCTATCTCCCACACAGAAGCTCTCCAGACGGGGCCACGACGCTGCCAAGAGGAGTAGCTGCTGTTCGTTTATATCCACAGGAAAAGGCGTGTCAAAGGTGATGGATCGGATGTTTCCAAAGGCAGTCAGGGGACGGATGCACTGAGGAGTAATGGAGAATGGAGTCCGCGCGGATGAAGCATCCGACGAGCGATCGTCGTCGTCTTCATCTTCGTCCCAATCTGCGTAGCTTCTTCCTTCGTGGACGACGACGTCCGAGCACCCTGTGACTTTGAGCTCAAACGTTTTGAGGGAGTCATATCTGCAAGCTCCTGGGAGGGCTACGAAAAAGGACTCAAAATCTGGCATGGTTGGATCACTATAGATTTCGACTTGCAAGACTTCGAGACCTGGACAAAGAACGTGATCAAAGAACTTCCCGACAGAGGTCAAGGATTGAGAAGACAGGATCAGATCACGGAGTGCCGAAAAGCTTAGTGTTGGAGAGCCAGCTCGCATAAAATTGACCGCGCCGTCACAGGAAAAAGCGAGATGGCGCAAGTTACATTGGGAGAGGTGAGAAAGTGCGTCGATAGTTAAGTTGATAGCGGAACAGCCCACATAAGTGAGCTTTTCCCAGCGACATAACATCCTGGAGATCGGGGCAACGCAAGCCTCCGTAAGGTTGCAGGGCACCCCAGAAAAGAAGAAGAATTCTTTCACGTTGGGGCAGCCCTCCCCAAATATGCGGGCAACATCCTTCAGATCACTAGCGAGTGATGGCCGAGTGAGGAGCACGAACCGCAGTTCGGGATTCGCGAGCTGTCGAATGAGAGGCACGATATTCCTCAAAGAATGCAATAGTTGCACGTCAGAAAGTTTTGGAAACATTGTGGTCGAGGAAGGGGGTCTACAGAGCTCCTTGAGAGACGCCAAAGTCAAATCTGGAGAGCCCTCAATCAAACGAAGAGCTCGAACGCGACGCGTATAGCCTAAAATGATGCGCCAGTCGGATTCTCTAAGGTGTCTCTTGAACGAATAGACCTGGACATAATCTGATCACTATCTTTTGCGGCATAAACATTACCACTGACGTACACCACCAGAAATTCCCCATAATGATCTCGGGAGACATCGCACCAGAGGTGTCAAGCTAGTTAAACAGTTCCAGAGTGCATCCAATGCAGGATCCTTGAATGTTTTACACGCTCTAGCGAGTTTTACCAGAGAAGCGTTCTCGCAATGCCTGAAGATGTTGCGAAGAATTTCTTCCACACGGAATATGGGATGCATCGGCGGGACGTTTCGACCGAGGGTGAGCGAATTGTGGACGAGCGGTACAGTATTAGTATTCGAAAAATCCTGATGTTGTAGATCTGCGTCGGTATGCAATGGACAACTTGCAGACATTTGAGCGATCGATAAAGCGAGTAGTAATTTCAAAAATCAACTCGAAGTTATGATGGCCTACGTAAGCCAAGGCACGACCACGGGCTCCCTTTTCCCACGTTCTCATCCCTGCCGCACGCTTGTCGCTTGCCTCTCTCTGTAGACGGCACCAAGCTGAATTGTGAGTAACCTAGCCCAGCCCACAGCCCATCTGGCCATCCGTAGATCGGTCCCGCCTCCGAATCCCTTCGAGTTTGGCCTAAACCTCACATGCAACGCACATGCATCTCCTCATCACTAGCGGACTTTGTACCTAGTCACCTCTTAGTCACACGCAATCGAGGGAGCGAATTCGCGCAGAATGCTTCCACTGAGGATGTCCCGGGGCCAAGTTCTTACGAAGAACCCAAACCCAGTAGCAAAGCGGCGTGTCTGACACCGCCAAAAATCGGGTATCTGAGATGCTTGCATTTACACTGGCACAATCAGTCACCATCTTCCAGCGTGAGCACATGTGCACTGTCCAATTTCAATTATTTCGGGAAATGGACAAAATATTACCTTCGTTATTCTTCTGAAGGACTGGCACAGTCGAAGTAAGAGGTCACCAATCTTTCGTTCTCAATCCTTGAAATGATGAGTTTCACCCTAGGTGCGGCTACAATACTAGCAACGGCCTTTTTTAAGCACCGGCAGTCGATGCGATCAGAAAGCTTCATATTTTGTCTACGTGTTGAGTGTCATACGCCGGTAACCTCCTGAAATCTTTCTCGCTGAGCACCTCACCCTGGAGGATTCTACCCATGTGTGTATGGCCGAATGGTTGCCCTCGGTTCCGAATACAAAGGAGCGCGCTCACGAACGGAAGTGGTGAGTTTGAGAATCTGATTTCTTCCTCTTCAAAACTCCCGGGGATCTTCAGCCGATTCCAGTGGATTTTACCTGATTGGGAAGACTCGGACTCCGTCGTGGGGATACCGAGGAAACGACATAGTCGAAGATATGATTGGTAGTCGCTGAGGTAGAGCTGTCCTGCGAAGATGTTGAGCTGATCGATCAAAATCCACGGCGGGTTCCATTCCGAGGGCAACGGCGGAATAGTATAAAGGCGGAGATCGTCCGAGGGCTTCATGTTTTTCACTGTGCGTGGCGCATATAAATGAAGGTGGACGTGTTCGCTCTCCCTGATGCCTGATAACAACTGACCGACCTCGAATGGACTCAACAATACGAGTACCTGATCGTGAATGTTTCGGCGTGTGAGAACCCACTGAACTGGACGCAGGTACTGGTCCATTGATCCTGCAGTTGAGTCAGGGTCAACTGTTCTGCAAAAGTCGCTCGTTGCCAGAATCGATGGACTCCAGACGCTCGCGTCGCGGGTAGATGCGGTGGATTTTTCGAGCGTGGTGAAGACAGGAACGAAGGCACTTTCAGAGTCCGAGTTCAACAAAGGCAGAGTGCCTGTCTTGACAAAGTTGACGACGTCTGGATGTAAGACATGGTCCAATGGGCTTGCCCAGGGAGGTATTTCTATCTCTCGCTCCCGTTCCCGCTCCTGATTGACCTCGCGTTCCTGTCCTTCGTCCAACGTTGCAGTGGGGAGCGATAAAACGCCGAGGGTATTACAGCGTTGGCGAATATCGGGATCCAGTTGTGACAGGCTGTTCGGAGTATTTATGACCTCACGAGGGGCATATAGGTCGTTTAACGTTTTCCGTTCTGGCTCGAGCCATGCATCCGCTAGCTTCTCTGGTGTGATGTCTCCTTTGCAGAAACGGGACCATGCCTCGTGTCTCGATCGATGACTCATGCCCTGCTGTGCCCAGTAAGGTGCCCGCCGCTGAATATCGTTCCAGGTCTCTTGTATTGTCCAACACAAGACGTCGACAGCTGTGATTCGGGTGTTAGGATCCTTTTTCCCGGAGACAATACGGATACTCTGATCAACCTCGAGCGGAGCGAAGAACATGACCG